>JAOTOM010004464.1:0-180000 GCA_034440615.1 Ashinkailepas kermadecensis
AAAACAGTGTTATTTAGACCCATGGACTGCTTAACCTAAGCACGTCCGGACCGCCAGTACTGACAGCGCAGTTTATTGTCCAGCCAGTCATAGGAAGTACGTAACACGTTCGCGGCTTAGGGCTGGGTGCAGGCGCCCAGATTTTCCCTGGCATGGGCGGCTAGCGATCGGGCGGTGGGGCAGAGAAACAGTCCCTGAACTGAATAATTGAACCTTAGCCCTGTGGCGGTGCATCGTAAATATGGAGTTAAAATGTGATGCTTTCCCCCACCCATCTACACCTGTCAGCAAAATGTATGACTCTGTCCTGCTCATTGAGGTGTGGACACGGGTGTTGAATTTGGAAAATTATTGGGGAGGAGGGAAATACATGAAGGCAATGTGCAGGCCCAGCTGGATTTGTGGCACAATCCATAGGGTGCCATGTTAAATATTTAAATTATTTGGTGATGATGATGATTATTGGGGTTTTAGGGTGCGTCAACCCATGTAGGTTATATTGCACCCATAACAAACACTTAGTAACGCATCAGATTGTCAAGTTCGAATACAAGATGTCTGTAGGAAGTAAGTTATCACCCACAGAGCAGGTGCATATGTCACTTGAAATCTGTATCTCCGCGAGGAAGCGCAAAATTGTTCTGTTATATATCGATTGGGAATCGTTTCCCAAGCAGTCAAAATAATCTCCGAGTATTCGCATCATATCCAAGTGCCGCTAGCAGTTCGCTGCATATGCTGGACACGCCACCAGCACATAGTGCACGATCAGCGCGGCATTACACTTCACACATTCCGGCCTGTCGACCCCGCACAGTAAGTATCTATCATGTTGCTAGCGTGTGACCATTTCTGAGACGACAGCTGGCCACTTCGTCCTTCTAGTTCGACTGAATGACGGGGGCCACAGTGCTAAGTATGGTTTGATTCAATTTTTGTGATTCTATTCGGTCCCAGCTTTCCTGCCACTGCACTGAAAATAAATGATGATATATTTGGGTAGTGGTCACTAGCAGGAAGTGGAAGCGCACGGCGACATGGTGCGTGTGCTGCACGCCCTGCAGCCTGATCTGCCAACTCGTTTCCACGGATTCCTACATGTGCTGGAATCCAGTAAAGTGAGACCTGCTCTCCCATACGTTGGAACTATTTGAGGCAGAAACCAACATTGAAGAGGGCACTTCAGTGTTAAAATAATGGTTTTCGCTAGGTGTGAGATGTCGAAACAAGCACAGTAGGATGTCAAAATTTGCCATGGAATTAGTAGTGTCATTTCAAATACTTTTGATGTCTTTCAAACTCAATTTTGAGCCAATGTTGTACTTATGGCTGTACCTTCGTCATTTTTTTATTATTAACTAATTTAGGAAGATATATATTCAGGATAGCAATTACAACATACATATGCGCCACGATGGCACTGCATGCCATATTGCATTAATAATCATTCCTTTGCCTGAAATTGCATTGTGGAAATGTTCGTCTATCACCATCCCTTACCGAGAGCATGATGCACGATACTTGTTCCCGATAAGGGATAATACTGGCACATTATCCTGTCTAATTTCGAGCAAGAAACATTCATAATGCAATATGGCATGCAGTGCCGTTGTACCAGTGATATAGGTATATTTGTATTATTTTCGTTGAAGATATATCTTCCTATGCATAGCAATACAAAATACCTATGCTATACAATGGCACTCCATGCCATATTGCATTAAGAATAAATCCTTTGCATGAAATTGCATTGTGAAATGTTCGTGCATCACCATCCCTAATCGAGCATGATCATGATACTTGTAAATGAGGTACTGTTAGAAAAGAGACACAAATAACTCATAAGCACGCATCGAGAAGCAGGGTGTCGATATTTCTTGGAGAAGGATGTTGATTGAGTGTTCAAAAGTGGTATATTCCACCCTATTTCACGAATAATTTAACACTGGGGGTACTTACCCCCTCGAAAGTATACAAAGCAACACCCCTCAGTGAGCATATGACCAGATCAGGTGATTGGTTGTCGGAACCAACACATTGTGTATGTTATCAAACAGTCAAATTGAAACCTGTGCTAGGGTAAGAGCGATGCCAGTTCTAAGTTCGGGCTCCACGCGTCTCGAGAGACGATTCTCGCCGAACACACATTGCCCGGATACCGTAAACATTGCTTTAACAAGGACAAACTTCGGCTAAAATACCGCACCCACCCGTATGACCATCCATTACACAACATGCACAGTGTTCGGACCTGTCCCGATCTACACAACGATGTACCGTACCCACCCGTGTATTTTCCTCCTTCGGCTTCACGCAGAACGGAGCCGTCGCGGCTGCCAACCAAGAACCAAGAACGCCTCCGCCGCACGTGTCAGCGGAGGGCTCGACACCTGACGCTGGGGTCAGCAGTGGCCGCAGGAGGCGTCTGACCTGACGACGCCTCTGGAAGAGATGCAAATCACACATTGTCAGAGGCGTATCAGTGCACATGGAAACACGCATCCGGCGCTGTTCTTCCCCTTCAGTCAGCGCGCCGTCTCGTCACTCTCCGCGCCCCACCGATGCTCAATACTTCTGAGCTTCAAACTATGGAACGGTGATACAAGTGGCCAGCAAAATAAATATTCAACACTTGAGATGAATTTTCGCTGAATCGATGACATCCGATTACTCACAGCACAGCAATGCACGTACGCACAATGTGAAAAAAGTAGACAACACAGACATTACATTCTATAGCATTGTAGGAATCCACACAACACGCCTGTTTTCGTTAAAAAGGGGAGCACACCCATGCTTCTCCCCTCTCCCAGCCTATCAGATCAGACATGAGCAGACAATATAACTTTTGGTGAGTAAAAATAGCACACACACACATGCCCAACCGGGGTAAGTGTGACGATGGGCAATATTCCAGAACACCCCAACAGCAGAACGTGAACAGCTGTCCGTCACGTTGCAGACAAGCTAGATCCATATCAAATCACAACACGCTGCGTAAAATATCAACGGACAACAGCATCAAATGGTGGTCGAATAGGAATAGGGATCTTATAGGCCAGTGCTGACTGCACCACGTGTGTGATGCAGGCTTGCTTTACCAATTGGCGGACGGACGATGCCGGTCGCTGGAGATGCAAGTTTGCATAATACTGTAGGCTGTATTATGGCTGTATACTAGTAGGATGTATACTCACTCCATAATACTGTAATACGTCGGGGCTCTAAATAAACATAGCGGTGCCCTCAAAGTCACCGGAAACTCGACAAAGTCCCGGGATCCTCCAAAACGCAGCGAGTCCAGGAGAAAAGCTACAGAGCTCTATGCGCTGGATAGAGCTACTGCAGATCCGCTGGAGCTTTCTATAGGCGTACTGGGAGCCCAAAAACACACCGGGGCTTAAAACGCGCCGGGGCCCTCAAACCACACCGTGGCCGCAGACGGCATGAGAAGCCAAAAACAGACCGGGGCCCGCAAAAAGTGACATTGTCATAAAAAGTGCGCCGGGACAGTAAATAAACACATCGTGAATGAATCTTAATCTTCGTGAATGCTTTCCCAGCACATATATTAGGAACCATGTTTATCATGCACACTGAAGATGTTCAGTTAATTCGCTCTAGTCCATCTGATGAAGTGACAGTTCAAAATGATTGTTGGGTATGCACTTGCAGTCGTCGATGGTTTGTTTATTGAAAGCAACACAATTATTAATCTCAATAAATCTGATTTTGTTCCAAGACGGTCGCGCCAGCACCAGAGACGACCCAGTCTAAATTTGTAAATTAGTTCCCAAGACGTCAACATTCCCCCTCTTCTTCGGTAAAAGCACTTGGTGTGATGGTAGACAAAACTTTGATCTGGGAATCATACGAATTCCTGATAATGAAGTGTCGTCATGCATGTATCTATGACTTACCCAAGTTATCACAAAACGTACCGATAATGTACAACAGCAAATTATTCGGGCATCGTTTTCCCAACTTAATTTACATCATGTACGTTTTGGGGGAATTATAGCAAGGGTGCTGTAGGAGTGAACGGTGAATGGATGCGTGTTAGTTCGTAACGTATTTTTGCGTGTTGCCTGAGACACAAGCATGTGAGGGTAACTAAACATATCCATACTGATACTGATGCGGACGCCAGATATAGGACAAAGTGATAGAGGTAGAGGAAGAGAGAGAGAGAAGAAGATGGGAGATGGGTATCCTAGGCCTGTATCGATGGAGGATTCGTCGGAGAGAGGGAAACGATAAGCATACCAACATTGTTGATAAACTTGAATAGTTTGTTTTCTTTGTCCATATTCAGAAACACTGGCGTTTGATCTGTTTGTTTCATACTTATTATCAAGCTAAAAAACATTTTCACACGTCTGGACATCTCCAGAAATTGTCTCTCGATGAAATACGTAATGTGGGATTGCAAGACAAAAGTGCCATGCCAAGATAAAAAGGTTATTCTCGACACCGTGAGTTCAGGATTCGGACCTTGCCAGGTGTTCATTTGAACACATTCGATAACACATCAATGGGAAATAAAACTGCGGTGCATGGTGAAATATGCTCAAGTGCCTCTCGCATGGGTGCATAGTGGCAAAGCATCGTCCTTTTGAAAGAATAAACACGAGGTCTCACACCAGGTGACACAGTACCACGCTCTTACCGCTTGGTACACGAAAGACCGTCTTGCGAATTCAGTCCGCATGCGTGGAATGTGAAGATGTCAATCAACAGTCGCCCATGTGATGCGCTGGGAGACAGCGAGACGAGTGATAGATGATGTCGAAAGAGTTGATGTGAGTTTGTGTCGTTAAAATGTACACATGAATTGTAGGTCTTTTTCTTTTATCATACGGGCCCCACCCGGTCATCGTAGGTCAGAGGGGTTCAGCGACTCCGTCACGATAGCCGAGCCCAGCGACGATGCGAGCACCAAAGTTGATACACTTTTGCATCCTTTTTGTGTTGAGTCATCTCGCTTCCAATCCCAACAGTCATGCAATATCGTACGTGGGTGAGTACGAGCACTTCAACCAGCAGCTGCATGAACTAGCGTGGCATGCGGTGCCTCATCCTAGCTAGCGTGATAAGAGAATACAATGGCAACGGCGCATGATGGTTGCAATGTCCTGCTACCAGGATAGGAAATCATTCACGGTGACACCCATAATTTTAACGCAATGTGAGGGTATAATTTCTGAGCTTCCAAAGTATGCGAAGTACTTGATGGTCATCTATCTTTCGATGTCGTACTTTGAGAATAATCATTTCTGTCTGTGAGGGGTTTATTGTTAGCATATTTTGTCCATACCAATATATTGCAAAGGTCAGGTTTCGACCCGTTGTTTCAGTACAGAGCCATTTGCCATCACATCTGCGTAAAAAAACAAAAACTGAGTGTCATCGGCGTATATGACAATCTTGTCATGTGCCATATGTTGTGGCATGTCGTTAGTGAATAGGAGGATCAACACAGGACCAAGTACAGAGCCCTGTACCACCACATGCGTCACCGATAGGGCCTTGAATGCTCAACATACTGCATGCCATTGCTAAACCATGCGGCGAACCACTGGTTGTCGATGCCGTACCACCCTAGCTTATCCACGATGCTGTGCTCGACGCAGTCAAATGCTTTTGAGGTGTCTGCATTAACTAGTGACATCTTCATGCCTTTTTCAACATTGCTGGTCGCATATATTGCAGCTGAAGCACTGGCGCCTTCGTAGATAGGCCAGGGCGGAAGCCATACTGTTTCGGGCATAGAATATGCAGACAAGATACATATTGCGTCAGTTGTGCGCATACTACAAGCGCACAAAGCCTAGCCACGACCAGCAATATCGATATTGGTCGATAGTTGCACTGCTAAGCATAGTACACGGGTAGTACTCGATGCACTGATCGTCACGAGCATAAAAGCTAAGGGCGGGGGGGGGGGGCGTTAATAAACAGCTGAGGTATTCGAAATCAAAGGTCAAGGTAATTGAGGCCGGGCTCTTCAGATTCCCTTCAAAGTTGGTACATGTGGAGTACTTGATGTACTGATTATCATGAGCATACAAGCTGAGGGGTGTTGGTTGGTTGGTTATTGGTTTTACGACACGTCGACCGTTGAGTCATATAGCGTCGCCAATCTCTCACGCCGATTGGTCGCGGGCAAAGAGTAGCGACAGGTGAGACTCGAACCCACAATCTTTCGATTGTGAGACGAGCATCTTACCCCTAGACCACTCGTCCCCTGCTGAGGGGTGTTCATAAACAGCCGAGTTATTCAAGGTCAAATGGCGGGGTCATTGAGGTCGGACTCCTCAGAATTCCTTCAAAATTGGCACACATGTAGTCTAGGACGCACTAACGATCATGAGCACAAAAGCTAAGAGGGGCGTTCATAAACAGCTGGATTATTTATGTCCAAACTTCTCGCGGTGTGCATATGAAGCGATTAAAAGCACAAAACGAATATCAATCTGCACGTCAAGCTAGATTGATATTCCTTTCTTACAGGTGGAGCATCGTGAAAACGAGCATACTGGTAGGGTAACCGGACAAATGTACATTAAACAAATGTACGTGTGGCAGGTGTACGTACGCAAATGTACGCAAGCCAATGTACAAGCGTAGAAGTACGTATGGCAATTGTACGCAAGCGCAGATGTACGTATGACAAATGTACGTAAGCGCAAATGCACGCGTGGGGAATGTACGTATGCGCAAATGTACGTAAGCGCAAATAAACGTAAGCTCAAAAGTTGGAGTTTAGGGGCGCATCGACTGCAGTGGTCATGCAGCTAAGCGCAAAAGTATGTATGCACAATGTACGCATACGCACGTAAGCGCAAATGTACGTATGCTCAAATGTATGTATGCTCAAATTTATGCATGCTCAAATTTACGTACGCGAAATGTGCGTAAGCGCACATGTACGCATGTGTAATTATACGTGTGCGCAAATGTACGCAAGCGCAAATGTACGTAAGCGCAAAAGCACGTATGCGAAAATGTACGTTTGTGCAAAAGTACGTATGCGCAAATGTACGTATGCGCAAATGTACGTATGCGCAAATGTACATACGTGCAGATGTATGTAAGCGCAAATGTACGTAAACGTAAAAGTATGTGAGACCAAATGTACATAAACGTAAAAGCATGTAGACGCAAATGTACGTACAGGTGAATGTATGTATGAGCCAATGTACCTATATTTGCGCATACCTACCCTTGCGTTTGCATATATTTGGTAAGGTACATATGCCATACATACAATTGCGCTCACGTACATTTGCGCATACGTACATTTGTCCCTACGTACATTTGCGCATACGTACATTTACGCTTACGTACATTTGCGCTTCCGTACATTTGCAACTACGTACGTTTACGCATACGTACATTTGCGCTTACGTACACTTACGCATACGTACATTTGCGCTTACGTACTTTTGCGCTTACGTACATTTGCGCTTACGTACATTTGTGCACACGTACACTTGCGCTTACGTATATTTACGTTTACGTACATTTGCGATTACGTACTTTTGCGCTCACGTACATTTGCGCATACGTACATTTGTGCTTACGTACATTTGCGGATACGTATGCTGGCGCTTACATATTTTTGCACTTACGTACATTTGCGCTTGCGTACATTTGCTCACGGATCTTTGTCATATGTACATTTGCTCACGTATCCTTGTCATACGCACACTTGCTCTTACGTACATCTGTCATACGTACATTTGTCATACGTACTTTTGCGTTTTCGTACATCTGCGCCGCTTACATACAGCTGCCATACGTGCGTCTGCGCACACGTACATTTGCTTACGTACATCTGTCATGTGTACATTTGTCCTAGAATCTACTGGTAAAGCTTGGTACGGGGCTATATCATAACATCCAAGGTTCATTTAGTACCAAAGTTCATAACGTCCAAAGCTCACAACGTCCAAAATGCGAAATAAAGTCGAAAATGTATCGGATAGGGTACGTTCACAACGTCCAAAGCTCATAACGTCCAACGATCACAATCTCCAAAACTGGCTGCAGAGGGAGCGTTCATAACGTCCAAGGTTCATTTAGTACCAAAGTTCATAACGTCCAAAAATAGTTCCTCAGTTGTCCGCTAGAGCAGCCAGCGAAGCACTGGCGGTGAAATCGTGCTGCGGCGTCTCCGTTTTCTGTCAACAGGTGGCAGTGGCAAACGTCGCGTGGGGTACACATTATCGTTCCGTCCACCCCTCCCCTGCTGAAGCCTGCCTTCTCCATCGCACACCCCGGTACGTCCGATTTGGCATGTGTGTTATCTATCGCTGATAACCCACAGCCCACCGATAAGCGCACCTGGGAAGCATCTCTGGGCGGCCGGCCGGCTGGCCGCAAAAATGCCGCGGACTGGCCGACCGGCCGTGTCCATGCAGAGGACCGGCCGCGTAGCCATTGTTACCAGTTTGATATGAGCAAATTTGAGCAGCCTATTCCTCAGCCTAACCTCAATATTGTTCACGAAGATTATAAATATAAGAGTATCTAGAACGGAACCCTGTGGCACACCAGTCGGAATTATTCCATTCAGATTGATATCCATTTCATACTACCTTGTGTTTCCTTCCCCTTGGCAATGTTTCAATCCGGCCAAGAACTTTTACATATGTCCCGTCCTGATGATGAATGAAGTAGGAGAATCAGTTTGGAAGCCTGCATGTATGCGGTTTCCAAACAGAGAACCGCATATATGCATGTGTCTATGGCTAAAGGTTAGAGGCTAAGAGGGGCGTTCATAAAGAACTGGATTGTTGGGTCAAAATCTCTCCCGGTGTGCATAAGCAGCGATTAAAAGCACAAAACTAATATCATTATGCACGTCAGGCTGGATTGATATTTGATTCTTACAGGTGGAACATCGTGAAAACGAGCATACTGGCAGAGCTCGACAACATGATTATCATAAGCACAATCAAGAAGCCGTATTACAAAATACTAGGAAGATATTCAGTGTCAAAGGTCTTCGAGATCTGACTCCTCAGATTTCCTTCAAAACTGGTACACGGGTAGCACTCGATACAAAAGGGGAGAATCGAAAGTTGTAGAATTGATTGAACTGGGACGAATCATGTAAAATAAACATTTATATAATTTTGGTCTAAGTTTTAGAAACGGGTGGTAACTTGAAAAGTTACCGTCTGAAAATGGGAATGGATGGCATATTCCATTTTTAATTGAATATTTGGTGCTGTTAATTTTCCCAAAGTATTTTCTTTCACTGTATGTCAAGCTTTAGGATGGCGTTTGGTACGGTCGAAAAAGCATACCAAATGACATGGCTGTTAGTTGGCGTTGAAATACCTCTCTTGTAAGTTTGATCTTACCTCTCTTGTAAGTTTGATCTAGTATGTTATCATGGTTGATCTATTCAGTATATTCGTACAACAATGTGCAGAGGTTGCAGTGCAGTACAACTTTAAATGCATCCAGGTGTGTTAAGGTTACTACATTATCAGGAAATGTATTTCATGTGGCATGGCATGTGAGGATGAAAGTATGTTCCTAAAATCTACCAATTCACATTTGTGAGCCAATTTCAGTGAATGTCCACATGTGCTCACCAATGGTGCCAGCACAGACATGAGTAGGATCTTGATGGCAGAATGGTCATGATAAATATTCCAACATGTGATAATGTCTGCTTAAATCGGTCGATATCTTTGCAGTTTAAGGTAACCACAAAAGTAGTTTTACAAATATTGTACGTCCATGAAACATACAAAAGGGTTAGCTTTGGTTATGTTGGGTTAGGCCAGGCTAGGCTTTTGTTGTGAGTTAGACAACTTAAAAAAGGAAATAAAACCTTTTTTCTTCAATAACGGTTCAGGCTAGCTTAGATTAGATTAGGGTTAGGTTTTTCATTTAAAATTTATTTTTAAAAAAACATTTGTTTCGAAATTTTCCGTAAAAAATAATTACTATCTTACATCGATGGCTATCCTAGGTTAGGAAAAGTTACCTTACATATTTTTTTAAATTTACTTTTTGTGATATATTATCCAACTCCAAGCCCCTTTTTGGGCGCTACTTTGGCTCCCAACTGAAAAGTATGCATTTGGTGAGGAAATGATCGGTCACATTATGTTCAGCACATTCATGAACATTACATTAAAAAAAGAACTTCCAAGAAATAAGAAATTAACTTAAACTGGAAGTTTACCGATTAAATCTACATATGACCAATCTGCTTGATAGGTTGGCAATGCTACATACCCAAACAGCTGAATTGGTTGTAAATCAAGTGAAGGTTTTCCTTCATAACCTAACCTAGTCCTATTGAACTTACCTAAATTGCCATGAACTTCACTGTCCTATCAGTGTAGCCTAACACAAACAGGGATTGTGAGAGACGCTCATCAAGTTAGTGCAATTTTATCGTGGTAGGAACACTGATTGTGAACATTTTGAAGGGGGAGATGCATCTGAATTCATTTATCCTCCTACCCTACTTTGTGGAGCTAAGCTACACATGCTATTAATAATAATGCACACTTTGTTGCCGATTGATGTTTTGCACTGAATGATATTTTGTGTGCACAACCTGGAAGAGACACCTGGAACAGAAAGTGGTTTTAAGTTCATATAGGTGTTGGACGCAAATAAATCCATCGTGCTACAGCATATGGTATGGTCCAATTGTGAACATCCAATTGGTTTGGAAAGGTTATAGAGATCAAGTTACCTAGATAGGCAAGATTGTTAGTTGAAACATATCGCTAGCAGGAAGTTGCCTAGATAGGTATGATGTATCCCACTGCTTTCAGCATATACCTACTTCTGCCACTCAGAAAATGAGCTTACTTGGTACGTAGAGTAGGCATTTTATGCTGAAGCCATGCAGACAGCAATTTTGAGGGATGTGGAACACTTTGTTAATTTAGTGGTGCCCTGACTGCGCAACATGACAGATGACTTGCCAAAATGTATCTAGATCAGATCGACGTGCATCTAGGTGCCTGTGTGCCTGCATCTAGGAAGAATGACTGCATCCAGCTGCAGCAATGATAGTACAAGAGGTGGCAGCAGATGCATCAGCAGAAGTGGATGAGAGTAATCAAAGGTGATGAGGACACATGGTCATGGAGCACCATCAGATGTGTGGTGATCCATGCATCAGAGATGTAACCTGTGCTTCTTCTGCTGGTAAGACAGAATCTGATCGTCATTTATGTCCTCGTGGGCTTTCCAGTCCAGTCATCTCTAGCTTTCAGCGACCATATTCAATCATCAAGTGCCCTCCCCAGCTGTTAGGGGCTCTTCCCATTCCTCGACAGCTTTTCTAGCTGAAGGGATTCTTAGCTCTAGTGCCTCTAGGGATTCTTAGCCCTTACCATTCCTCACAACCATTGTTAGTCTCACGTTCTCTCCGTAGCTCTCAGGGGCTCTGTTAGTCCTCGGGGGCCTTCTGAAGCTGCTAGGGCTCTTCCCAGTTATCAATAGCTCTTTTGAGACACTTTTCAGGGATATGGCCTGGTTTGGGTTTGTGCTTTTTTAATTCTGGATGTTTAGAGCAAAATCTTGGTGCAATCAAACACAGAGAGGATGATTTTCTTCAAGCTTGTAACATCAGAGTCTCAATTGACACTTCCCAGTAAATCTTGGGCACTTACTCAGAGAGCAGTTAATTGTCAAACAGTACCATCCAACGTCGAAATTAGAAAAATGAGAGGGTGATTTTCTGGAGAGGAAAATCCATGAACATGGATGTATGCGAAAAATCCAGGAGCAGCCTATTTTTCCATCCATGACTGTGGCAGCTGCGGGTTGTACGTTTATGGACACACACTTACCCAGCTGCATTTGCAGATGCAGCAGAGTATGGTGTACATTATGCACACATGTCAAAGAGATCTTCCTTCTCAGATGAAAATGGAGAGGAAAACTGAAACAGGTATCAATATGCATGCAGAAGAGCAGGAAATGTATAAATCTGCCCAGCATTATACAGCAATAAATACCATCAGAAAACTTCCCTTGTGTTACCTTACCAACAGCACGCAGGAGCTTGCCATGGGTAGAAGTTTTCAAAATGATCATTTTCCTAGTCAATTCTTCCAGTCAACACCAATACTGCCATCCAAATGAAGAACTACTTATCTTTCCATTCTGGTCAGTGCAATTCTCATCTCTATTGCTCTGGCTAGTTTGAATACAGAAAGATGACAACTAGATTATTTTGTGTTTCAGTTGCACCTCTGCATAACAAGCGCACCTGGGCGTAGAGGCGTGGCTTGAAACCAACAACGACTCACTGTTTTCATGTCACAAGTTATCGCGATTGACACTCTTTTTTATACCTTTGGTCACTGTGAGCTCCCAGGTCACTTTTAACGTTAATTTTTGTCTCGAAAAAATCCAACTTACTTTCAATGGTTGCCTGCGTGAAAACAATAGTAGAGAATTGTTTCTAATATTCACTGTGGTGTCGCTCAGTATCTCGGGATTCTAGCCACGTGCGATTTGTTACATCTTGCCGCGTAGATAAGGGATCAGATTAGGTCAGGCGGCGATAAAGACGGCGAGAGTGATGCAGATCTTCGAGGCGCGCCGGGGATGTCATTCATCGGTGAACTACGTGAGCTGTTGCGTAGAGAACCGCCAGAAGGTCGAATGGCCATGGATGTATTGCAAGCAAAGATGTGTCAGCTAAGGACAACAACACAATAAACAGGATAACAATGTTTTTATGGAAATGCATGGAACTAGGCCAGAGGTTTTGTTACTGCAAGTTGTTGAAATCGGGCCACCCGGTCGTTAGTCCCTCATATTTTGCAGGACGTTGTTTCTTGAACTTTCGACTTTCGCTATTAATCATTTTCGACATAGCCTGAGTTCTTTTTGATGTGGTATTCTCGGTATATGGTACTGATGAGGTTTCACTGTCTTTTTCTTATCACATAGTCTTATAGTCTTGAGAACTTAGGTTATGATACTGATGTTTCAGTATTTTGTTTCTCGTCTTTTAGTATCTTCGATTCATATGCTTAACCCAAATGGCCCCCGTGGTTCTTATAATCCTTAGTACTATTCGACGCTACGACTATGGTATAGCCTGAAAGGAACACAAATCATGTACAGCAAAGGACATGCAAAATAACGACCTAGGAAACACGTCTTCAAGACAGCAATACCAGAACACGTCACATTTTACGTATTAGATGCTAACTACAAAATAAAATGACACAGCAAAGACAAACACCTGTCAGCACCACACCAGATGTGTGGTGCCCCACGCATCAGAGAAGCGACCTGTGCATCCTCTGCTGGTAAGACAGAAGCTGAACGTCGTTTGGGTCTTGCTGGCGGCCCATCGCTACCTCACTCAGTGGGGAATCGTCAACGTCATTCAGCAGTGCCAATGTCTTGAGCACCGTCTAGCGCTGGCAACCGCGTTGTGACCATCCTCTGCTACCGTACTCGTCTTCCTCTGTCTTCTGTGCCAAGCGTGGGTCATGCGAGCATGGTGACGGTGAGCTGAGCACTTGGCATGTACATAATTATATGTATCCTCGTCCTTGCTACACAAAATATTGTAGGAAAGTCCTTATTGGCACGCGAAAGTCTAGCAACCTCTTGTTCGCGATAACTCCAGTCACGAAAGTACCAGTACCTTTTGCTGCCCTGTATTGCACTGCAGCACTCCACGATCACACGAGAACTACAGCCACCGTACAGTACGTTCTCCTCGGAAGGTAAGCCGTGATACTGCCTTTCCTATGAATTTAGAAGTTGAATTTAGTTGGGAAGCGCGCACGCGTAGCAGCGGTCCGCTCGGTAAGAGTATTCAAGCTGGACTGCTGGGGCCGCACGGGCGCTAGTTACTTCGGAAGACCCCCGATCGCGGATTGGTCAAGGGCCGCAGAAGCACATCATGACGTCACACCCACGTCGACGGCCTTCTAGAAGGGGAAATAGTCTATTTCTAGTGGCGGTGACGATGCGTTACGTTTACGGTACACTTTTACAATCGCAAGGCTTACGGGATTATATCAATTACGGTTACGGGACAGCCAAACGTTACTTTATGTGAACACAGTTACATCTAGCATTAACGACGGCGGCGTGGCGCGTCGGTCGGTTAGAGGTCACGTGGCGGGCGGGTACGCCGCTCAGATATGGGGAGGGGTTCGAGGTCACCTCTGCAGACGCGACCGCCGGGCGCGCTGGGATGCTGGAGAGGGGAGGGGAGGTGCAAAGTCCAACGAACGGCGACCTCGCTGGGGCGGTGGCTGCTTACGTCGACACCCAGACCGGCGGACGCCAGTCTCCGAGCCGGGGACTTGTCACGCCATGAACAAAGTGGGTTGGGGCTGAATTTACGGGATCAAGACGCTCAAAAACTAACTCTCTTACAATATTACAAATTTCCAAGTTGCCAAAAGTGTGCAGTAAATGCAAAATCCTATATATAGTTGGTTATTCTCGGATTTCCCCATGTGGGGCAGCGGTAGCTCAGTCGGTAGAGCGTCGGACTCTTGATCGCAAGATTGTAGGTTCGAATCTCGCAACCGGCGGCATTACTGAGTTCACCCGCGACCAACCGGCATGAGAGGTTGGCGACGCTATATGACCTAGCGGTTTAATGCGTCCTAAAAGAACCCAAGGTGCTGTGTGAATTTCCCTGTCTGAATATCCCGTTCTTTGCATTGCAAACTAAAGAGGATCTCATGCTGGAAGTGCATCAAAGCGAGAGCGCTCAGACGAGCCTCGTCTATTTTGCTTCTTCAGTCAGACCTCTCTGGCACAAAGTGGCTCTTTTCATCCCTCATGGCACTCAGTCGCTCTTTTCACCCCTCATGGCACTCTGGTTTTTAGGGACCCTCCCTAGTCCTCCACAACATGTATGGCTCTCAATAATATCCTAAGCTCTGAGTTGGGCACTCAGTATTCCTCACACCCATTGCCAGTTCTCAAGGACTCCCTTAGCTCTCAGGGGGCCTCGATCCCTTAGATACCCATCCAAAATGTCAGGGAATCTCAGTCCAGTTCTGTATGGCTCTCGTGGTGGGTGTGGGGTGGGGTGCTATTCGTCTGTTGGGGGCCGTCCCCGGCTTGCATGTGCCCCTTCCAGCCGTCGACAAACCTGACATGTGGTAGCTGCATTGCTCCAAAGTTGCTGCCAAGTGTTGTCAGCCAATAAATCACCACAATTCCTATTGACTTTTTGAAATAAGGGAAAACCGTGCCTAATCGAACACGCTCGGGCTGCCAGACATTGCGGAATTATATTGAGGTTTTTGGAAAGCACTGCTACCGTTGGATCATGATCAAGCTTTTACATAATTTGTGCTGAGCCCTTAAATAAGGTTCCAGCACATACGTTTAGTGATTGTGGCAACAACCAACCAGTTTAGTTTGGTAGGGCTTGTTCCTAATTTCAAGTGGGTACCTACATCAAATTGAAGTTGGTATAAATCTATCACAGACCTGCTGGCTGGTACCTATTTTGCAGGGCCAGAAAGATGTAGATACCTACACTGGTTAGTACTGCCAAGTCATGAGGACTTGCAATGAACCCAAATAAATGCGCAGTTCTTAAAGCGCACAGCAGATTGGTCATATGTGGACTAAGTAATCCAGCTTGTTGTGGGATCAAGCCCACTGAATGCCCTACTGACTGAGCTGGAATAATTCCATAGGTTTAGGTCAGGTAAGGTAAGATAAGGTAAGATAAGGTAAGATAAGGTAAGATAAGGTAAGATAAGGTAAGACAAGGTAAGATAAGGTAAGATAAGGTAAGGTAAGGTCAGGTGGGGTCAGATTAGTTAAGCTAATGATAACCATTGTGCTTGCTCATTGCAAGAAAGACTACCACTATTGCCACTATTACTATTACTGGATTAGTTAATCCAGCTTGTTGTAGGATCAAACCCACTGAATGCCCTACTGACTGAGCTGGAATAATTCCATAGGCTTAGGTCAGGTAAGGTAAGGTAAGGGAAGCTAAGATAAGGTAAGGTCAGGTGGGGTCAGATTAGTTAAGCTAATGATAACCATTGTGCTTGCTCATTGCAAGAAAGACTACCACTATTGCCACTATTACTATTACTGGATTAGTTAATCCAGCTTGTTGTGGGCTCAAACCCACTGAATGCCCTACTGACTGAGCTGGAATAATTCCATAGGTTTAGGTCAGGTAAGGTAAGGGAAGCTAAGATAAGGCAAGGTCAGGTGGGTCAGATTAGTTAAGCTAATGATAACCTTTGTGCTTGCTCATTGCAAGAAAGACTACCACTATTACTAGCTGCTGCCCAGGCATCCAATCTCATAAGATTTCATTAATCATTCTTTTGATGAGGTATGCTTTCAAGCATTATAGTTTTGAGGATAACTACTGGTTCTGGTACATCCTTAACTAATAGAGTACCACCAACTTGGTAGATGTTGACAACACATGACCGACAGTGAAGATGAAAAGGGAATATCAGGGCATATTTTAAAATGAATTATCTGTATTCTTTTGGGAGGGCACATGCACCCCCACCCCACCCAAATGTTGGCTTCAACTGGTGATTTCAAAGAGCTGCCCTATATCTTTCCATAGGGCTTTATTCCTGCCCAGGTAAATAAAGTTGTGGCTTGCTGCTTGGGTCAGTGCTACTTTGTCTCTATAGCTCTGCCTGATTTGAATAAATGCAGGTGATATACACATCAATTTGTGATTGAATTTAACCTCTATGTCAACTGCACATGCACATAAGGGCATAAATTGCAATGAATACCAGAATGGGCTATAAGTTTTTCATTTGGACAGCAGCTGTCACCACATATGTCTGTAGGGTCTTTTGCCCCATGAATCAATGGTGAAGTTTAGCAAGGATGTCAAGTGAAAAATTAGCTATTTGACAACAAACTCCTAAATGCTGAACAATTTTTTTTTTTTAAACAAGTGTTTCTAAGGTCAGACAAATGAAGAAAATTCAACCTTCCACAGTTGAGAAAAAAACAATTTGCCTCCTGGTTTCAACAACATAAATCCAACCTTGTCTATGTTTTATGATGTATGGATCATCCAAGACACCTGGATGTTGGGCCATGTAAACCTATGGATGTTGGATTGCACTGGATCGATATATGTTGAATGTTGCAAAACATATGGATCCCAATGTAGCCTAACCAATAAACTGATACATTGAACATCAAAGATGATATTAGGGAATACATGGCAGTTGTGTTTGAAACTAACGATAGATCAATTTGTCTATTCTTCAGACAGTTCAAACATGAACTACAATATTTTTAGCTTTACAACATTGCATGACATGGCTTTCTATAATATTTATTGCCTGCATCAATGGGAGATGGACTATGCCAATGGGTTGCAATGTTTGGTAAGATTAGAGAACATGTATTGTATCATCGTAACAACTTCTTGCATGCATCAATCAATGCTGTTTTCCCACCTACACACTTCAAATATAGGGTAATTGTATGTTTATGTTGTTTACCTTGTTATATGTTTGCTCTCAAAAACCATGAACTGCAATGCTCTTCTTAGAAATTAGGGAAATTCTAATTTGGTTATAGTCTGAACTAAGCTGGCCTATTATGAGTTTAGTTTGGGCATGAGATAAGTTAATCACATCTTGACCTCTGTAAAGCAAAAAGGTTAGGTTAGATTAGGCTAGGTTTTGTATTTATACAATTTTGAAGATTTAAAAAAGAACAATTTAGTTTACTGAAAAGGAAATTGGGGTAAGTTAGTTTAGGTTGGGTTAAGATGGGTTATGTTAAGCTTCCTATCTTCCCATTGTATAACTCATAATTCAACTACAAGATCCTTGGACCCAGATAATTTATCAACCTAGTTCTAGAGTAAATATCAACCTCATTTTGTTCCTCTGGCCAGTCTCATCAGCATCACATGCACAAAGGAAGGTAATGAATCCAGTGTCATGCACACTTTGTACCAGCATAATTCCACATTTATGAACATTACCTAAACCACATACTAGGATCCATCTCACTCTATGGATCCCGATTCCCATCCCACTCTGCACAACTTAGAATCAAGAAAATAAGATTATTGGGCCTAACAAACTTATGTGCCCAATTGGTAAGTGCATTCTATGAGGGATTCCCCACACATGACCTGACAGACTATCCCACCGATCAATCATCCTTGGGCTGAAAACTTGTCTACATCTAACTGTCCCACACCTTGACTTGTCTAGCCTGAATGTATGACCCATATGTAGTACTCTATATAGAAAAACATCATTCGGATAGACATCATCTAACCCACTTACTGCCCCAAACATCTCAGTGTGTCAAAATTTATTTTCACTTGGGCATTAGATGTAAATAAACATCTTCTAATTTTGCCATGAAAAGGCATAAATAATATACCAGATGAGACATAATGCATTTTGTATGCAACTGCATAGCATAATTTTACATCTGCATATAGCCCACCATCACTTCAAAACCAATAAGTAACAATTGAAAGTCAATCATGCTAGCTGTGTTTTACTAGCATGCACCCTGTTCTTGGTAACACTAATAATGCTAATTTAGGCCTATGAAGATTTCAACAAAAAGCAAAATATTCTGACTTAATGTCTTACGTGTTGTTCTCCAAAAAAATGTTGAATCAATGTCCAACCAGTGTCCACTGAAGTATGAAATTTGCAAAATTGGTTGACTGCAGGGTTGGATTTTTTAAATCCTAGATTTTGATAGGAAAACTGTGAGGAATTCCAATTTGAAACATAATTTCTTCAGTATTATTCAGCTTAGGTCATTCATCAGAATGACTTCACACATATTTCACCTCATTAAAAAAAAAAAAGTAAGCTAGGCCAAGCGATGCATGATACCAGTAGATACCTTTTTTGCACAGTTGCAGATAGAGTTTGATTTGCACTTTACAATCTGGATGAAGAGAGGACAATTTTAGGTATTATTGGAGATCAAGGTAAATTTTGATTCTTTTGAATTTGTATTAATACAGAGTATTTTGAAGTGAGAATGACAATGTGACCACTCATTTTCTCTGCAGATGATTACTTTTCAGTTGGCAAAGAAATACACAATCATAGTCTTCATCCACAAAAATAGCCCATTGTGTATAATTATTCGTACCTGGGGTGTCACAGACGTGATAAAGAAGAAATTCAGCACTTCATGCACTCGATTTAATACTCGTTGACAGAAAATCTTATGTTTCTGGCTTAATTCCATATTCATTCCCAACAATGAATATTTCCAGCCAGATGCATCCAAAACCTTTAATCAAGGCCAAAAGTTCCTTGCAATGCTGTTAATGTTAATGGCAGTGCTTGCAATGTCTGCAAGCTTTGATGACATCTTGGTGGAAAGTTTGTTTGCAAGGATTCTGGTTTTCCAGTTTGGTCAGGTTATTTAATACAATGAAGAATGGCTCTTCGATGCTCCTGGGTTTTAGACATTGCGTGTAAAGAAAAAAGGTATATTGAAGGTCGTATATTTTCTTTACATGCAAGGTCAGGTTATATTATTTTATGAAATAATTTATTTTATATATTATGCTACATTAAATTAGTTTAGGTTAGGTTATTTTATTCATTCTATGATTTATTTATTTAGTAGTCAGTAGACAAATCACACACAGCCATGCACACCACTCATATCAGTGTAAGCTTAGCCTTGTGGTGCACTGGTTGTGCTGCAGTACTTCAGATAATTATTAAGCTTTCTTTTGAGGATAAACATGCAAGTTCATAATTTTTCAAACAACACAGTACCATTCCAAGCAGGATTATTTGCTCAAATTGTTCCAAGGTTGCCAATGTTTGTTTTTTTAGGAATCCCACTGCCACGAAATTCAAAATTTCCTTCTTGAAGCATTGAGGTTATACGCTGCAGACCTGTCCTTATGTCATCAATTGTATTGACCACTGTTGACTTAAAAGTAATCATTTGTGGAGAAAATGAGTGATCTCATCGTCTTAATCATGTCAAAAAGCATCACATTCAAAAAGAGGTTCCAAAAAATCAAAATTTACCTTGACCTCCAAATTTACCCAATTTTGACCAACAAAATACAGAGTGGATATATTTCTTCAAACCTGTGACAGAATTTCAGCTTGCACTTTCCAGTAAATCTTGAGTACACTACCAAGGACTTCTTTATGTCAAGCAGAACCTTCAACCTTCAAATGCAAGGTTGAAGATCCCAGGCAGGTTGGGGGGTTTGGGGTGTGACTCTGGACCCCCTGGTTTGGTACCCTGCCAATGTTAATTTTTCATTTTTCCCATTCCAGCTAAAAATGTGTCTTGAGGATAAGGACTTGGAACTCCTGGCTTCGTCAGATCTTCAGCCCTGTTCAAATGGAAAAAAACGAGTATAATTTTCTTCAGGATATTCAGGATTCGAACAAAATTGAGGAACAGGATATTCAATCCTGATGTCAGTAATCTCCGAAGTAAATGACTCACCTAAAAAAGCTATAACTTCAACGCTCACTATAGACGTAACACATATAATACATACTTACTTAGCCGTCTTCTGATTCTTGCCTTATCTTCGGCTTATCAATGTTAGCAACCTGTGGCGGAATGAGCAGGGCCCTTGCACGAGAACGCAGTGCGCAATACATGTCACACACAAGCCATAATTGCACAATTTTAAATATGGCAGGAATCCCTGTCTAAAACACCAACACATCCTCGCGAAGGTTTCGTAGGTATATTTCCTAAGAGGGGAAGTGAGTTTAGTAGGAATATTTACTAAACTTCCGGAAGTTTAGTAGGAATTTTTACTAAAGTTGCCCATGGAGATATATAGGGTCTGTTCCTGTCGCTCCACTAACAAAACACTGCATTCCTGGTTTTCGCCGCTTAAATCGCTGCCACTTTCTACACGCGATTTTAGTGCAACGTAGGCTTAATATATTAATATATAGTAATCGGTGTGCTCTTTGTGATGATATGTTGCGGAAAACATGCACCGATGGTCGCCGGCATGCAATCACTTTCAAATATTAACTGTGAATGGGCGACTATAATTGCTAGTCGTAGGAGACTCTCGTGTGTGGCATTTGGATAGGGTAGGGTAGGGTGGGGTAAAATGAACATGTTTGGGCCTTTCAGTGTTTAGGGTGTTTTTGTTTTCGACGGAATCGTTACAAATGTATTCTCAGCATGACATTACAGCATTAGTGACTATAACCATGTACTCTGTTACGCTTAAACTAGTTCATAGTCTACGGGAGATTACTATTTTTTAAAAATAATTGATATGTTCATTTTACCCCATGGGTAGGGTAAAATGAACATACATGTTTATAGTTTGATTTGTGCAGAAGTGGACACATTTACGAGCGCGGGGGAGCATGGGGGAAAAGGAACACACTTTGAAGTTTTAAAAAATGTTAAAAAGAGACACACTGCGGTGGCAAATGCTGTTTTATCAACAAACACTTCTTGGATGTTCACTCAGCATTCGAAGGTGCTGCTGAATTCGGAACGTGCAGCATCAACGTTTGAACGGGTATCAACAAACCATCGTACTCGTATAATACCATGGATCAAAATACTGTTGAGCATTGGCCCTATGACAGTTCCGAGCAGTCGTACTCCACGACTTGGAAGATGGATCCCCGCCGATCCATCTGAACGTTTCGGACGACTCCGAGGATCTCGTGTGGATAGACCACTGACAGGTCGGGGACCTCTGGGAACGTGAAGCGGCGAGTCTGCGCACCAGGCAGCTTCCTCAGGTAGCTGACATGGACAGCCCGAGTGCTCTCAGTTGAGTTGGTCTCGATGCCAGCCACTTGAGCGAGGAACGTCTTGTGCTTGAGCTGGATCACGACAAAGTCGGAGGTCTTGATGTCCTTGTAGTCGACTTTGTCGAGGTGCTTCTCGTTGTGTCTGCGCTTCTCGTTCCGTTTGTTGTCGGTGTTGGTCTCTTCATCCGAGGAGTCTGGTGGTGGGAACGGTTCTTCGGGAGGCAGAGGGGGGTCGTCCTCCTCCTCCTCCTCATCGAAGACGAGTTTCCTCTTCTTCTTCTTCGGCTGCCTCATCGCGGCAGCCTTCTTGCCGAGCTGTTCTTCCTCTTGCTCGAGCCGACGGAGGGATGCTTCAGCGGTCAGAACTTCACCAACCTTCGCTTGAACTCTGGAGCGCCGCTTTGCCTTGTTGGCCAGGGCCGTTTTCGTGCCTTCGGATTGTGACGGCGAGATGACGTTCAGAACAGCTTCCTTCAGGGCTTTGACTGGTGACGAGACTCCAGTTCTCTTCGAAAATCCGTTCCCGCCAACCATGCGGGAGCTCACCTTCGCTGGGTCCATGGGAACGATCCCAGCACCACGGAAGCCGGACACGGCGAGCTGCGGATCCAACTTGGTCCAGAGTTTGGACAGCAAGTGAGGGAAGGTGGTCTTGTCCACGTTTGTGAGCCGGGACTCACGGGCCCACATCTTCAAGACCTCACGCCACTTCGCCTTCAGAGGCTTGAACACAGCCACGTCCAGGGGCTGGAGGGCGTGGCTGGTGTGAGGTGGCAGACAGATGATGGTGACGTTGTTCTCCCTGGCCAGAGACGCGGTCTTGTACGTCATATGGCTCCCGTGCCCATCAAAGAGCAGAATGATGGGCTCCCCCGCGTGCTGCTTCTTCGCATCTTCGAGGAAGATGGTACAGAACCACTCCTCGAACACGCCGCTCTCCATCCATCCAGAGGGGGTAGTCGTGTAGGTCGTCCCGGGAGGGCCGCCCTGGGTCCACGTGTCGTAAGGTGCCCGCAGCGCTTTGTAGACCACGAACGGCGGTAGGAAGCGCCCTTCGGCATTGCAGCAGAACAGGACGGAGTACATCGCCTTGCCAGCCCCCTGACTCTTCAAGTAGGCGTCTCGCCCAGACTTCTCGACAAACACGTGCTTCCCACGTGGGTCGGTTGAGAGCCCGCTCTCATCCAAGTTGTACACGTTTGCTGGCTTGTCCGTGAGCTTGAGTTCTTCCATCTCAGATCGAAGCAGCTGGAAGAACGCATCGATGACGGCCGGGGTTAGTGACTTGGCACGGGAGACGGTGAGCAGCTCCGCCTTCCGCGTGGAGAGGACCGCGGCGTGGCGCTTCTTGAACAGCCTAACCCAGTCATCCCCCGGACGGTTGTCGACCCACCCGGTCTCAAGTCCGAGGTGGTTAACGTACCCTTGAACAAGCGTCTTGAGATCGCTCGTGTCGAGAGGGTGCGCGAGCCTGGACAAGTACACGAGCACCTGGACAATCCTCGTTTCGTCTTCTGGCGGGACGATGGTACTACGACCGGAGCCAATCCGATCCGTTTGGTTCAGGTTGAGGGCATGGCGTCGTAGTGTGGAGAGTGGCACACCAGTGGCTTGAGCAGCCGCATACACGGTTTTTCCCTTGGCGATCGTCTCCAAGCCAACCCAAAGATCCTCGTCCGTGTAGGTCTTGGATGTTGTCTTATCGTAAGTCCGAGGCATCGTTAGCATCAACCTGTGAAAGAATGTTGAAATGTTAAAGTTCACCTTTAGCATTGGTTTTGGACTGATATGTGGTGTGCAGACATGGGCATTGAGTCCGGACTCGGACTCATGAGTCCAGACTCAGTGGTTTTGGCGGACTCATGGACTCGGACTCGAGTCCGCTATACCAAGGCATACTGACTCGGACTCATGGACTTGAAGAGTTTGAGTCTGACTCAGACTCGGACTCGAGTCCAGATACTCTGACCTGGACTCGGACTCGAGTCCAGAAATTCTGACCAGATTTGAGTCCAGACTTGAGTCCAGATATGTAAATTGAGAAAAATTGCTCATAATTTGCACATTACAGACAAAATATTGATGAAAAGTAATTTATAGCTGCTACCAGCTTACATATAGTAGGTAACAAGGGGGTAGGACAGTAGGATCTTTAAATAACCTGTATGAGTCTGGACTCGGACTCATGAGTCCGGACTCATGGACTCGGACTCGAGTCCACTTTTCCACACTTCTCGGACTCGGACTCGTGGACTCAAAGAGGTTGAGCCTGACTCAGACTCAGACTCGAGTCGGAAAATTTTCCAAGTCCCATGTCTGGTGGTGTGTTCATTTTACCCCATGGATTTCGTAGGGTATGTTCATTTTACCCCCATTTTTATATCTATATTTTTTAAAGTAACGTTTTGAAGTAGGACGTCGAAAACAAGTTGAATGTGTAACTACATTCTTTGTTCACCTTTTCAGCTAAGAACATTTCGATTTTCGGTTATACCACAGGCCGTAACAATCACTTTTCAGGGGTCACTTTTTTCGATCGTTGATGGGTACGACACAAATATTGAAGTTGCTCAAAATTCCAAATGTGAATAGGAGCTTTCATGACGGTTTCGGGCGTACTAAAATTAATACTGTCGTACTGTCTATCGTACTAAAATTAATACTGTATCATTCTAGACTGTATCATGAACCAATTATACATAAACCACTTTTTTACAGGATATGTTCATTTTCACCCACTGTTCATTTTACCCCACCCTACCCTATTCTGTAAGGGTCGTAGAGGCAGGAGGTGCATCACCAGGCCTGGTGCCAAGGTCAAAGACCTGGTCCCAGTGGTGCCACAGGCCACCAGTCCCAGAGGCGTTCGGTTTGCACTTTTGTGACCTTGGGTCAGGTCAAAGGTCACCAAATCGCCGAAAAACATGATTTTTGGCTCATAGACATGGATGATCTCGGCAACCGCTGGATCGATCTTAGTGAAACGTTCACCAAACGATCGGCCGTGAGCCACAGGCGTGCGGTTTGCACTTTCGTGCCTTTGGGTCAGGTCAAAGGTCATCAAATTGCCGAAAAACCAAAAAATTGGACTTACAGACATGGATGATCTCGGCACCCGCTGGATCGATCTTAGTGAAACCTTCACCATACGATCCGCCGTGTGCCAGAGGCGTGCGGTTTGCACTTTCGTGACCTTGGGTCAGGTCAAAGGTCAGCAAATTGCCGAAAAACGTGATTTTTGGCTCACAGACATGGATGATCTCGGCAACCGCTGGATCCATCTTAGTGAAACCTTCACCAAACGATCGAACGTGTGCCAGAGGCGTGCGGTTTGCACTTTCGTGGCCTTGGGTCAAGTCAAGGGTCACCGGATCGCCGAAGAACCAAAAAATAGTTTCTCCTTGACCCAAGGTGAACGGACTCCTAGATCCGGTGACCTTTGACTTGACCCAAGGCCACGAAAGTGCAAACCGCACGCCTCTTGCACACGTCCGATCGTTTGGTGAAGGTTTCACTAAGATGGATCCAGCGGTTGCCGAGATCATCCATGTCTGCGAGAAACTATTTTTCGGTTCTTCGGTGATCTGGTGACCTTTGACTTGACCCTAGGCCACGAAAGTGCAAACCGCACGCCTCTGGCACACTGCCGATCGTTTGGTGAACGTTTCACTATGATCGATCCAGCGGTTGCCGAGATCATCCATGTCTGCGAGAAACTATTTGTTGGTTCTTCGGCGATTTAGTGACCTTTGACCTGACCCAAGGTCACGAAAGTGCAAACCGCACGCCTCTGGCACACTGCCGATCGTTTGGTGAATGTTTCACTAAGATCGATCCAGCGGTTGCCGAGATTATCCATGTGAGCCAAAAATCATGTTTTTCGGCGTTTTGGTGACCTTTGACCTGATCCAAGGTCACGAAAGTGCAAACCGCACGCCTCTGGCACATGGCCGATCGCTTGGTGCAGGTTTCACTAAGATCATCCATGTCTGTGAGCCAAAAATCATGTTTTTCGGCCATTTGGTGACCTTTGACCTGACCCAAGGTGACGAATGTGCAAACCGCACGCCTCTGGCACACGGCCGATCGTTTGGTAAAGGTTTTATTAAGATCGATCCAGCGGTTGCCGAGATCATCCATGTCTGCGAGATGGTTTATGTCAGTCTGTGTATGTGAGATGGTGTCTGTTTTTAGACCCTTCCACTGGCAGCCAATGCCAGGGTAGGTAGGCTCTGCAATGAGTTAGGTTTGACCTTTGTTGACAAGTGGTGCAGGTTTTATGGCTCATGGGACCTCTATCAGAGGGATGGCCTGCACTTCTCCGAGAAGGGGGTGCAAGTGTTAAGCAAAGTATATGAACATATCCTTCAGGGAAACTAGATAATGGGATGGGGAGGGAAGAAGTGGCATTGCCATCTCAGGGATATGCCAATAGTGACAGCATAGGCAATAGAACCTCACAGTCAGCAAATAGGGATAGCAGTAGATCAAGGGGGCAGAGTGGTAGCTCATCCAGAGATGATAGAGCTACTCAACATGAAAAAGCCAATGAGGTTTATAGAACTTTTGTTAAGTGTATGATGCTTAATGCTCAGAGCATTCAATCCAAATTTGATGAGTTCAAGTGTTATGTTGCTGAGGAGAAACCAGATTTTGTTTGCATTACTGAGGCATGGGTCAGTGAGGGATATTTTGGGGATAACTTGCAGGACTATGAGATCCAGGGATACAATATGTTTTCATGCAATAGGGGTCCAGCAGTGAAAGGGGGTGGTGTAATGCTCTATGTAAATAGCTTATACAGTTCTCAAAAAGTAGCAGATGGGGTAAAAAATGTGTCTGTGGAGTCCATTTGGCTTGATGTTGCTGTGGGAAAAGGCGACAGCAATAAACTGAGGATAGTAGTTTTGTATCCATCAGGAACCTTGTCACATTCTCAGCAACTGGAGCTCGATAAGGTGATTTGTGAGGAAATCAGTAGAAACTTTCAGAGGAAATGCCTTATTCTTGGTGACTTTAATCTAAAAGGATATGAAAATGTTGGTGTTGGCTCCCCATCATGTAAACTGTTCAGGAAATGCCTTGAAGAGGACTTGTTCTTACACCAGTTTGTAACGGAACCAACCAGGCAGGGCTCATTCTTGGACCTCAGATTTAAGTTCAGTCTTTCAGATTTCAGTGTGATTTAGTTCAAGACTTGACTGTAGGAGAAACCCTGGGAAGAAGTGATCATAATATAGTAAAATTCAAGGCACAAGTAGCAGGGACAATCAAGGATAATTTGGCAAAGATTCCGAATTTTAACAGGGCAGACTTTGATTTGACATTTGCTCCCAAGCCAAAGGATTTCCATTTGCTCACAAGTTGAAGGCTTGTTGCATGCCAGCAAGCTGCATGCTTTCTTGCTGCTGACATACTGCATGCTTTCTGTATGCTCACCAGCTTCAGACTTTCTGCTTGCTCACAAGCTGCAGGCTCTGCATACTTACAGGCTGCAGGCTTTCTGCTTTCCCACAACCTTCAGGCTTTCTGTTTGCCAGTTATGCGTCATAAGCGGACATAATACCGGTGGCGCCGCTCTGGTGGTGTGTTTGTGAATGAACACCACCAGAGTGGGCTTGCTTTGATTAATGCTATATTCTGGTTTCCAGACAAGATGCAAGTAATTTCCAATGGTCAAATTTGAACAGCATTGAAACAAACTATCCTATGATGTGCAGTTCGTTTTATTATCAAATCATTTCACCCCGTCACCTTGCCCATAAAGTGGAATGGGAGCAATTCGCCACTCAACATCTTGTGATAAAAACGTGTCATACATCTTCTATGTGACGTCCTGACAATTTCCAATGTGCTTAACTAAACGAAAATCGAACGTGCTACATTTTTATATAATCTTGAATAACTTTCATGAAGGTTTAACCCTGTCACTTTTACACTCAATTCCAAAATTTGTGTCCCAAATTATCACATTGTACCACTTCATATTGTATATCAGATTTTCTACGTTACCGAATTTATTTCCAATGGTCTTAAATAAACCGGTATCAAACCCGTTGCCTTTTGATGCCATACTCGACTACTTTTATAGATATCGAACCCTGTCACTTTTGCACTCAATTCAAAGATTTGTGTCTTGAATTATCGCATTGCATTCTTTCAAATTGTATATCAGACGTTCTACATTACCGAATTATTTTCCAATGATCTTAAATAAACCGGCATAAAATCCGCTGCCTTCCGATGCCATACTCGACTACTTTTATAGATATCCAACCCTGTCACTTTTTACATTTTGACATGAAGCTTCGCGACATTATTGACATTCTGGCAAATATGGCGGGTGGCTGGGGACGGGCCCAAGGCCAGACGGCCCAGGTGCCGCCGGCGGCCTGGGCCGGTTGAAAATAATTCCAGAAGGAAATGCGGAAGGTAACAATATGCGCAATATGTCACTGTAAGTGGCAATAAAATTGACGTCTGAAGGCAATCTACCTTTCAGGAATGCACTTCGCATCATATTTTATGGAGACAGCGGTGGAATGCAGAAAAGCCTCCTCAGTGGTGCAGACACTTAAAGAAACTCCAAACCAGAAACAAACTATGTCAAGATAGAATCCTCTGAGGAAGCCCGAGCCGATGGTCCACATACATATCGATACATACACTCACGCACATATAGACATAGATCCAATATAACGCGTAATACATAAAATATAATTTATGTTTATGTAATTTAAGTGATATACCAAGACGTCGTTTGCGTGCTTAGTTGCGGCCGTAGATTACGTATGTGTAGAGATTCGAGGACCTTTAGATCAGCGTTGTCCCTGGCTGTTGCTAGAATTTCTACTTTGAAGTTTGTGTTAGTGTCGCTGTGTTCCATGTTGGAATGTTTGTCGATCATGTGTTCGCCTAAAGGTGTGTATGCTCTCCGAAGTCTGGCATCTCCCAAGTGCTCATTGTACCTATCCCTGATACTACGTTTGGTTTCACCGACATAAAATATTCCCGATGAGTGTACCCGATGTGCTGGGTATCCGTTTTCCAGGAAAAGAGTTGTCATCTTCGCAAGGCTCCGCTCGCATGAAGGATACTCGTGCTGCTCTCCTCATTTGGGATGTTAAAACGGCCTTTTTAGTTGCCATCGGGTAGGCCGAATCATAGTGCAAGATGATGGGGGCTGCCATAGGTTTAAAGTACAGTTCGGTGGTGTAGCTCCCATCAGCCTGAACTACAAACAACGTATCAAGGAAAGGAATCGAACTGCTATGACCAGTGTGTTCTAAGGTGAACTTGATGCTGGAGTGTTGTTGGTTAATTTCTGCAAAGAAGTCGAGCAGAGAGGCCAAGCCATGTGTCCAAACACCAAAAATATCGTCTATATACCTCATGTAGAGAGCTGGTTTCAAATCATACGAAGCTAAGAAGATCGACTCAAGGCGGTACATAAAAGCAATCGCTAAAGGAGGTGCACATCGGTTACCCATAGCCACTCCTTTTGTTTGCTTGTACATGGAGTTACCGAAACGTATGAGGTTATTGCTGAAAATATGTGTTAGTAATTTCACACAGTCCTGTACCCCAATCCCAAAAAGACAAATGTCATCCAGATTGACCTCGATTAGACGAATCACAGCATCTATTCCCTCCTTTATCGGAATGCTGCCATATAGATTTTTCACGTCCATGGTGAAAACAATACTGCCTTCCGGAAGTTTGGTAGGGAACGTTTCTTTCACCCTCTGTAGGTACGACTCCGTGTTTGTCAGATGGGCGGGAACCAACGCTAGTATCTGGACCAGAATCTTTTCTTTCACCCTCTGTAGGTACGACTCTATGTTTGTCAGATGGGCGGGAACCAACGCTAGTATCTGGACCAGAATCTTTTCTTTCACCCTCTGTAGGTACGACTCCGTGTTTGTCAGATGGGCGGGAACCAACGCTAGTATCTGGACCGAATCTTTTCTTTCACCCTCTGTAGGTACGACTCCGTGTTTGTCAGATGGGCGGGAACCAGCCCTTCGTTATATTCGTAATCGTTTCATTTGTCACCCCATGCACAGCGTCGTTGTTTGTTCTGACTCAAAATTCGTTCTTCAATCGCTTTCTTCACTTTCTTTTTCGCACCATTGCCATATTTCCATCTATGACATACTTCAAACACTTTACGTGATGGGCGTGAGGGTCCGTTTCCTGTAGGTGCCCAGCTACTGTGGCATCCCAGGAAACGAAGAAACCGACAAATTAGCAAAAGAATCATTACAACTTGCAAGCATTACAGAATTTCCACCACATTTTGACGGCATTAAATCATCAATACAAGAGATAATTCAACATTTTTGGATACAAAACTGCACACAAAATACAAACCATACACAATTACGACTCATCAAGGCTACTGTTGAACCATGGTCATCATCTTTTCAAAAAACCGACACGAAGAAAATGTCCTATCACGTTTACGCATCGGCCATACTTTTCTTACCCATCGATATATCTACACGACTTCACCTCGACCTTCATGCCCATCATGCAACACACATCTTACAGTCACACATATACTCTTACACTGTCAACAATGCCATGGCCCGCGGAGGAACACTTATCAGCTACTGCCGGACACACAACATTGCCTTTTCTTTACCCACACTACTGGGAGATCAACGCCCTTTTCAAATGAAACTACTTTTCATCTTTCTCCGACAAACAAACTTGCTCCAGGAATTATAGTCTGACTTTTAAAGCATAACATTTTTCTTTCTTTTTTCACGGCACGAACTAGCCTGAGGAGGCCGAAGTGCCTATTTTAATAAAACTCAAACTCAATATCTGGATAACGGAGTCCAACGCGTCCTCTGAAATTACATTACATTACAATTAGTGAGCTACGAAATGTGGCAAAAGGTACCTTTGCTTATCACACACATACACATGCACAGACGCACATGAATGGGTGCAAAATGTGGTGGTGGTTATTGGTTTTACGGCGCGTCGACTGTTCTGAGTTACACCGCGTCGTTAATATCTCACGTCGATTCATCGCGTATGTGGTAGTCCAGGTTTTCATCAGCTTCTGAGCCTGCAACACGGACTTCTTCCAAATTTACAATATACTTAACCCCTGCAATATGGGAAAACTTCATACTTCTGGCAGTGCGGGGATGGCCAATTTGAACCCCACTAACTTTTGCTATAAGCAAGACAGAGATGCGGTAAACAGCATGGTGTAGCTACATACTTTGATTTTTGGAGTTACTCGGCATGTTTTTCTCTCTTTTTTTTGACATTCCAGGTAACCAAACCGATCAATGTCCAGGTGCAGTCCGATATCCATCTTCTCCGTCGTTTTCACACCATGGTCGCAAAGCAAATGCAATGTCGTGTTTCAAGCTTGAGCAGTGTCCTGAAATTGATATTTGTAAAGTGGATGGAAGGAGAGTGATGTGAAAAAAAGCTAACTGATGTAAACAGGATGTTCAAATGTATATGGATAATGCCTATTGATGAGTTCCTTTTTACGACCTTTGCTGATTGTTTGATGATGGTAGTGATGTTAGTAGTGTATATGTTGCTTTTACCGGTCGGCAGTGCTGCTGCCAAAAGCCATACATGTTTTTAAATACACAAGTATCACTCATAGCCTGTAGCAAAAAGCAACAATGGCACTTAACGTCAAAAGGCATTGTCATTATCTGTGGGTCTCCACTCAAATTCAAGAAGTTCATGGCACTGGGCTTGAAGATATACAAACCAAAGTCGTCGTCTGACGCAGCAGTAACGTTCAAAGGTCAAGGCCGCGATCTCGTCAAAGCCAAATAAATACCTAGGAATATGTGAACTGTTCAAGATAACAATTTTAGAAACATCGCTCGCAGGAAAATTTAATGAGTGCTACGCTGATAATGTTGTGAGAATTATCAGCATGTGTCTACTGTGTGATCAGTAGGCTGTTGTGAAGATCATTTTGTCACATTTCCACCATTACATCACCACTCACCACTCCCATATTTGACCATGAATAGAGGAAAAACTTACAGAGATAGAGGAATATATACAATTACTAAAGATGCTTTGATGAATTGTTTATCAAAAATATCCCTTGATGTTAGTCGCTATTTTTGTTAGATATATAATTATTCAGGTTTTCCCAAAACACCTAACTCATTTGGAAACACCTAAAAATTTAGAAATGCTTATAGCGTGGAAAGTTCTAGACGGGTATTGGATTTTCGCACACCAGTCGACACACCGTGAAAAATAGGTCCTGTGACGTCCATCTAAAAGGACTTTAAAGCGTTTTTATAGGTTTCAGTGACCGAACCGAAAATTGGGCAGTTCCCTAGCTCTGTAACTTTTCGAGATATGACTGAAACATTTCCTTGAATTGAGGAAAGACCTTGCATAGAGGAAGAACTTACAGAGATAGAGGCTTGAGTACGATCATTGAAAGATTCTCCATTCAATTATCTATTTAGAAACTTAGGAACTCCATTTTAAAAATGATTTTTTTTTTTTATTGTCCAGTTTTGCGTGGTCCTTGTCATCCGGCAGAATGACGGCACCTCTCGAAACACTAGGCACCACGAGGTGGCAGCAAACAAGCTGATGTTTGAGAGCATCGGCTTATCGTGGCGACATCGATCTGGGATGGCATGAGCTGGTCTCTGGACGATATGTGCGTACACAGCGCACGACAAACTGACTGAGGGGTCAGTGAGTTGACCAGGCGGAAAGCGGGAGAGACGGTTAATCCAGATTATGCTATCCTTGCTTACCCGTACGAATTCGTTTTTATGGTTGTACGATAACTCCATATGCCATGCCGCGGCGCAAACCGGCCGATCCTGTTCCTATAAGCGTCGGCAGGATTTGGACACACGCTTGGATTTGACGGAAACATGGGATTTAGGAGAGACGGTTAATACAGATTATGCTCTCCGTGGCAGTGACCGGTTCCGGGCCGCCTTATTTCATGTCATGAGAAAAGGTGTCTGAAGTGCCCAACCAATCCAATGGGTGACGCTATGAGTCACTGCCAATAGGTTCAAGCGGTAACCTGCGCGAACCTCGCTTTGTTCGGTATGTGCGATGAACACCGAACGCCACGCCGCGGCTAAGTCGGCAAGTCCTTGTTGATCGAGGATCCCTTAATCCTTTGCCTCTATCCTTTTAACGTAAAATACTAAAGTCAAAATGTATGCTGATATATGGGTATAATTGAACACAATTATAGACGAATATCTGTATACATTACCCCGTTTACATTGGACGCAATATAAACGGAGTGTTTGAATGATAATTGTATTAAGTTTTCATTGCCAAATTAATTAATGTTAGATGTGTCGCATATATCCCTCAGGTCACTGCCATTATGCCATTTTGAATTTTGGCCATCATGCTAGTCGTTGCCTACAACTGTTCTGTTGATGTTCCGCTTGCTCTGTTTCGCACCCTGGCTATAAACTTATAAACGTATAAAGTTACATTGATGTTCTCTGCTTATTCGTGTTCTGATCGGGTCGTATTTCGAACCATAATCTGTATGAGTCCATTATTGGGCCCGATAATGGCCCAATAATGAGATTTTCCAACTTTTTTGTTTGAAACAATTTCCTAATACACGTCAAGTTACATAGACGTAACTCGACGAGCTGAGCTCAGAAAACAAGTTTATTTCGCTCTAGCTCTGTAACTGGTCGAGATGTGACTGAAGAATATACCAATTTTTGACCAAGTTTGACCTTGAATAGGGGAACAAATTACAGAGATAGGGGGTTGAGTACAATTATTGAAAGATGCTCCATTCAATTGTCTATCGAACATTAATGAATCATTACTCGCCATCTCTGATAGATGTCGAGTTATTCACGTTTTACAAAACCACCTAACTCATTTGAAAACACCAATAATTTAAGAATACTTATAGCGTGGAACGTTCTCGACGGATCTTGGATTTTCGCACACCAGTCGACGCACCGTGAGAAATAGGTCCTGTGAGGTCCATCTAGAAAGACTTTAAGGCGTTTTTAAAGATTTCAGTGATCGAACCCAAAATTGGGCAGCTCCCATTGGATTAACATGGGACAACTCCGAGAGCTACTCAAGCCTAAACAATTGAAGTAATCGAAGATCAGTCAATGCGGATATGGTAGAGTTCCGCAAGGGCTATACGACCCTATAGAAGGAATTCTGATTTCGGGAAAAAATTGGCCTCTACAAGTATATATATTTTTGAAAATTGTTGTGGCCCACCATATGGCATTAATGAAAACATCTCCTGTGCAGTGGCTTTCGCGTGATTGTACGATATTTGAAATTCGGTCGGTAACTTAATTCTGAATATTTGTATTACGGGGCACTGTTTCCCGTTGATTTAACATATCCCACCTAATTTCGATTATTGGGAAATTAATAACACTTAAAGTTACCGGTGGATTTCTTAGTTCCAAATTATAAAGTGTAGCCCATCGTAGCCGGCAACCAATTTTTTAGGTTGCCGGCCATCAAATTTGGGATTTTTTATTGTATTTTTTTCCGATGCCCGGTACCAAAAAAAACATGTTTGCAACACGGATTGCATCTATAACTTAAAAATTCAAAATTCCAGAGCTGTTTGAAAAAATTGTCAAAACACCGATTTTTGTCCAATTTCACGAGGCCCTCACGCCTTGTACATGGGGGATGGCAGATTTTTTCACGAACGCACAAGATAGCCGCTTTCAAGCTCTTTCAATTCCCATGTCGTCCATGTCGATCAAAAGTATGGTTTCGCCTCTATGAGGCATGCCCGAAGAGGCTTTTTTCCATTTTTACCGTATTTTCAACATAAAAACTGGTTTTTTACTCATAACTTCTAAAGTTACCGACGGATCCTCAATTTTCGCCGCCGTAAAAAATGGGTCCTGATACATTCTACTAGACAGATTTGAAAGCAAAATTTAACATCTTTCTTTCCAAAATGCTTTCCCATTGGTTTAACATGGGAAAATTTGACCTCTTCTGGTGGGCAATGTTACCGGGCGATGTTTTTGGTATTTTTCCCCTGAAAGGCACCGGGGGGGAGGCGCATCAGAAAATGGAAGGAAAAAATTGGATTTTTTTTACCGAGTGGGGGATTGAAATTTCAAAATCGCATCAATGCTCCCCCCCCTACGGCCGAAAAGTAAATGAAAGAAGTTTGTGGTTCACAGTAAGGAAAAAGATAGCCCTGTCCATGCTGAATCGATCGCCGTTCTAATATTGCACATCGGCCGGTAACCTTGACCGTAAGAGGTCATTATATGTATGCATGTACATGGAAATGTTCAAAAATGTTGGATTTTTTTATTATCGCTGGGATGTGTTTCAAAATGTTTTCCGACGTAGTTTTACACGCAAATCACGAATATGTGATTTGTTTCCGGCTGAGGTGATAAATGAAAAAGTTATAGCCAAAAAAGTTGATTTTTTTCTCCCAAATTTTGAGAAAATGTTGAATAATTCTTAAAATTGAAGATTTTCCCTTCTTCGAAATTCTAACATAACATGTATCTCGTCATGACTGATATGGAAAAAAATATAGAATGTTGTAAGTACTTTGGTAAAAAAGTCACTTTTCAAAATTTTGGAAAATTTGATCCAAATTTTGTTTTTTTAAATCTTTTTTGAAAGCGCACCACGCACTTAGCTTAAGTTGTGAACCCCCTTCTTAACTCGTATAACTCAGTGCGCTACGGGCCGTTGAATATGAACAAAGTGCATTTCTACCCTATTTTGCACGCCTATAACTCAAAAAGTTACCACTTCCCAGAACTCATCTCATCTCATCATGATACGAAATTGAAGATACAGAACTCATCATGATACGATATAGACCTGTTAGAGTGCTATCCGTTACAGAAAACCCAGCTCGGTTATCTCTCTTAGTTTGCCCTCCAGAGCCCGGCAAACTTGACAGTTTGGCAATTATCGCATTTTTGGCCTGGCAAAAATTTCGGGAACGACTATAACTTGAAAAGTTATCGTCCGATTTGGTATTTCCGAGATTTATGACACGTCAAATTGATCGTGGCATCTTTCCGTCATGTTATTTGCATTCACATTTCCCATAGGGAAGGCGGCAAGTGTGAAAAACGCTTTCCCATAGCGTTACGGTAAATCCGTTTTTGACTCATAGATGGCGCCCTAATTGTCCGATTTCAAAAATTGTATTGCCAATCGACTCCCTGTGACCTCCCCTATCGATTACTGGCACTTCGAAGAATTTCTGTTAAGTATTGAAAGTGTGGTACAAGAGTTAATAATTGTCTTTCCAACAGACATTTCTATGAAGTAATAGGAAAGCTACAGAGGATATGGTACTCTTATACATTCACCCTACTTTGCGCGCCAAGTTTGAAAAGGTCAAGTACTGACCTGCTGGATTTAGCCTCGTTTTGAAAGTGCTAACGTTGTCAGGCTAGCTCGAAACCCCCCAACCACTTTTTCGGCTAATGTACCCGACTTTTGGCTAATGTACCTCGTCGGAATATTTTTTTTCAGAATCGACTTTTTGCTCAATTTTGACCCCCTGGCTAAAATCAGGTTTTGGACTTAGAGTAAAACGGACAAGGGCATATTAAGCAGTGTTCTTTTGTGCATCAGAGCATGTAGTTTTATATTTTTAACTCTTCGGGAAACCTTATCTACCTTGCGATAAGGCTACTGGTCGAAACGGCGTCGATCGACACCGTTTCGACCGAAATCGATGCCGTTTCGACCACATATGTGTAGTGTTCTGAACACATGTTGCTTAACATTTTCTAATTTTTATTTTTCATATATTTTTTCTCCAAAAGGTGGTTATGATATGCTAGATTAGGTTATGTTGCATTTTTATTTTATTTACTTATGCAAAGTTGAATTGACGTTTGTAAGGTACTGATGTTTGTATGCAAAATAAAGCTCACTATTCTGAATAGCATGGGAAGTGAGATGCCATATATAATGACTCATTAATGGGAAAAATGCTATGCAGCAGATGCCTTGCATTGTTGTAATTTACCATATCAGTATGTTTGCAAATTCACTCATGAGTGAATCCTTACCATTCCTACTGAAGTCTAAAAGCTACATCATGACCTTAATTCTATGATGTATATCACAAGAACCAATCTCGATTATACTGCTCACTCAGCACACCGTGGAAGTCAATTAATGAAAGTGTTACGTCATTACTTGCATTGATAATGTAAACAGAAGGAGTCCCATCACCATATGTTAGGTCCTTCACATTGCTGCTCCATTCACCTCCATGTCCAACCCTGACCAAAATTCAGGAGCGCATCCATCTCTAAAGCAGCCTGCGGAAGAAGGTATGTATTGCAGCAAAAGTACTATGATCTGAATTTCATGGTATCCCCGTTGCCTAATAATCCATCCTTGCTTATCCATGTAGCAGATGTTTGACTTTCCTCACACTGTCTAGAGAGCTTGGGCGTTAAAATCACGTGTCAGTGATGAAACAGGTGAGCTATTCCTGAATGCTTATGTTGCAGAATTGCACGGCACAATGGCGTGCCGAACGGGGAGGAGGACATTGTGGGCAGTTCCCCCTGACAGATTGTGGGGCCCTCAAGTATCGCGTCGAGCTCCGAAAAAATTACGTCAGTCTCCCTAAAAATCCCGCTGAGGCCGCCACAAATCCACTGTGCTTCATCTTCAAAAATCACATTTGGGGCGAAAAAGTCGCGCAGGGGCCCCTGGAAAGGACCCTCGGCCATAAACGTTCCCACCAGGGCCCCTGAAAATCACACTGGGGGCTCAAAAGAGTCGTGCTGGGGTTCAAGAAAGTCACAACGGAGGACACAAACGGACCGGCCGGGCCCCGGAAAGTCACGCTGAGCCTGGGGTAACACAAATTATCGCCCGGGTCCCTGAAAGTCACGCTAGGAGCATGACAGGTCGCACCTGGGCTCCAAAAATACCATTGAGACTACCCAACAAATGAAGCCGGGGAAACGAAGAACAGTCCCGACATGGAAAATTACTCTGTGGTTCAAACCATCGCTCTAAATGCCCACAAAACGTGTTGGCCCCTCCAAAGCGTGTCCTAGCCACTAAAACTCGCGATAGGGATCCCAACAAGGGGCCACGGCCCCCACAAAATCGCATTTAGACCAAACAAATTCCACGACGCTGCTCTTGAAAATGTCATTGGGGCCAGAAAGTCGAGCCGGTGCCCCACAAATAGCAGCTGGCTTCCCAAAAGTCAATTTCTACCCGGAATGTCATCCTGCGGATACAAAAAAAATGCGTCAACCTTCCCCCCTCCCCTAAAAAAAGAAGGCGTCGGGCACCGGAAAAGAAACCTGCTGATGCACCGGAAAAAAACGCACTAGGAGCCCGAAGAATCGTACCGGGGCCCAAAAATATTGCACAGGGGGCTTAAAAAACAGACCTCGACCCAAACAAATCACAAGGGGAATCCATTGGATCGATCCGAGCACCGGAAAATTCAGAATCGGTCCCGAAAGAAAATTATACAAAGGGCCATTCTACTCTCGATGGCGCCATCAGCCGAAAAAAAAAAACTCGTTGAGCAGCCGCAGTGACGTACCAAAGAGAAAATGTCCCTCCATCTTGAAGTGGCAGGCTCCCAACAATCGCGCCGGGGTACCCAGAGATCACGCTGGGGCCCAAAAATTCGCGTGGGCCCCTCATAGTTCGTATAGGGGGCTCTAAATGAATATAGCGGGCACCAAAAAGCTTCACCGGACCCCGAAAATTTGCACCGGGGTCAACCAAAGTCGCGATGGGGGCTAGCTAAGTACAAAGAGCCCAGAGAACTCGCGACGAGACCCCCAAATATTGCATTCGGGACCCAATATTCCGTCCGTAGTGCCAAAAATTCGGGTCAGGGCATAACAAATTCCCTCTGCCAGCACAGCGTGAGCCCAAAAATGGCGTCGGGACTGGATGCAAATCAAGCCGATGCCCTCTAAAATAAGGAAAGATTCCGAAAAATATATGTCCGAGTCAGGAAAATTTCTGGAGCTTCAAACATACGCCCAGATGCCTTCAAAAATCGCGTACGTCCCCGAAGAAAAAGCCTACGGGAGCTCGAAAAATCGCCGCCGGACACAAAATATAGCGCCTGATGCCCGAAATTTCAGGCCGGGACTCGGACTTTTAAGAAATCCAGAAGAAGTCACGAAAAATTCCGTCGAACCCAGAAAACTGCTTCGGATTCCCCCGGAACTACGCACCTTGGCCTGACAAGCCGCACCGAGAACCCGATAAATTATACCGTTGTCACCAAAATCGTGCTGGGGTCCCACAAATGTGCGGTAAGGAGCCTCAAATAAACAACGGGATCCTAAGAGCACAACGGAAGGCCGAAAATGCACCGGGCCTTCCAAAGCGTACCGAGTTTCGCAAAAAGCGGCAGGGCCTTAAAATATGCGCTGCAGCTCGAAATAAACACACCGGGAGCGCTAAATAAAAGCACAACGGAGACCATCAAGGCACACCAGGGCCATGAGACCGCACGGGGCCTCAAAAAGCGAATTGGTCGTAAACAATGAATAAAAAGAGCGGGCACTAAATAAACACATCGGCGTCTTCGAAAACGCTCCGACACCTAAAAAAATCGTCGGTGTACAAAAATGCAACAAAGCTCTAAAAGAAATAGCCGTTGTCTCAAACATGTGCCGGGCTCCTAAGAAAAATTGGCTAGAGTCATAAAACACATCCATAGAAGAAAAAATACCCAGCGGATCGGAAAATAAACAGACACTTAGCTAGGGTCTCAGCTCGGTAGCCAATCTAGGAGCTTATTTAACCAAAGAGATGGGGTGCATCAAAGCTCAGTGTGTCTCCGAAGTTCTTAACAACGAGAAAATGTGGGAAGAAAAGAACAAATACATTAAATTGGGTTAATCAAATTTTCCAGCGAGCCGCCCTACCACGTGTACTCCACGTGTCAAATGTGGCACAAGACTATCATGTGACAGTAAATAGCAAAACGTGGGAGGCCTAGCAGAAACCGGAGAAGCGCACGCAGAGTCGCGATTACGCCGACTGCGCAAGGCTGGTGTACACGTGAAAGAACGTTTGCGTTTTGGCGACCGGGCGTTATTAACTGGAATTCCTGATGTTGGAAAATTTTACATTTTTTAGTGATTTGTACAGGTGTAATTTCAACAGTGTGAGGTAACTTTTCAAGCGATACAAAAAGAAAATCATTCGAACAGGATGCGGGGAGGTAGGGTTGAAATCTGGTGATTCAGAAATGATGATGGTATATTTGGCCCCCTCCACACGACAGTTAATTTGGTCACTAATTATTATATTACAAAGATAAAATGAACCCCTTTTGAAAAAATAGTGGTTGAAATCCGGGGAATTTTAAAAAATGCTGGAAAGTGGGCCCTTTCGAATTTAGTTTCATGTCGATGTCGATGAACAGGTTGTTAATGGTGAGATTAAATACAACTGGCGACTTGCAGCTCCCCTGTGGTAACTCGTTTTGTGAATAATGAGTATCCGAGATGTTTGACCTGTACTTGGATTGGAAACGGCGAGTATGTACCACATACGAAACCTATTAAATATTGAGCTAAATGTCTTTCAAGCCAAATTGAAGACTTGTGTAAAGTAATGCAGGTTTGTAAACCATAGCATAAGCTTGGCGAATATGTAAAAAATATGAGACTATGTATCGCGTTTGTTCTAACTAACCTTGATGTCTGTTTCAAGCCGAATAAGATCGTTCAATGTGTTGTGTCCTCGACGGAGATCACATTGGATTTGGAAGAGAAGAGAAGTTGTGTCCAGTTGCCAGTTCAATTTTGTCACAACAATTCGCTCCAGAAGTTAGCCTAAGCAACCGGTGGCGGTTATGTGTCGAAAATTGTTTGGGGTCGCTATGATCTTTACCAGGATTTGGAACGGGGATTTTAATAGCCTGTTTCGAAATTTCGGGTAGCACAAGACTTGACAATACTAAATAAATATTTGGTATGATCATGTAAATGTCGGAAAAAGTAATATAAGTTGTCAGGCTCTGCGGTAGGGTCACCGGTGAAGGAAATGGCATGCTCCAGTTCAGAATGTTGAAATAGTGTATTGCATGTTTCAGTGTTGGCAGAATCCAATAGTGCGAAATTGGTGTGAAAATTGCCTTATGCATTTTATAAGACATCTGGTCTGTAATTGCTTGTGGAACTGTTGTGGGTCATGCGAACAGCTATGGTGTTTGCTATTGTTTGGGGCTCTGTAATGGTGAAATTAATGCATTTCAAGAGCCAGGGGTGATTTAATGGGGAGCGTCCGGATAAACGATCCATTAATTTCCAGATTTCGTTTAAAAGCGTGTTGAAAGTGAGCTTTTGTAAATATGTTGCCATCAATGCCGCCTAGCATCACGCATGATGCGAAGTGTTCTCGCTCGTCTATGGTTTCTATGGAGTAAATGTTGTTCATCGGTATGGCGTAAATATTTTCGAAATGGTCTTTTTCTTCCCGCAATGGGTTGTGCAAATTCAGGACACCACCAAGGTTCATCTTGCGAAAGGTTTTGTTTGTGGAATTGCCGCCTACGTTGCTTCCAAATGTTCTAAGGTGTGAGGTGATTAAGCTAACTTGTCGAACCTGATAATTATTTTCGTTATATTGTATATATGCACGTTCATGGAGTTTTAACCAATCTGCTTCGATCTGCAAGCTTGATGGCGTTCTTCCAGGCATTGCAGCGTCCTTTTAGTGACATAAGTACAAAGCGCCCTTGCTGCCCACCACATCACGTACAGAGCGCCCTTGCTGTCCTTGTTGGGGTGCGATGTCAGAGCCGATGAGCACACTGTGCTGGTATGTGCTGGTGTGTGCCGTTGTGTAGGAGTGTGCCGTTATGTGGTGTAGGACTGTGCCGGCATATGCTGTGGTGCAGGAGTGTGCTGATATGTGCTGTGGTGCAAGAGTGTCCTGGTACATGATGTGGTGCAGGAGTGTGCTGGTGATTACTGTGGTGCAGGAGTGCGTTGGCTGATGTGTGCTTTGGTGCAGGAGTCTGCAAGTATATACTGTGGTGCAGGAGTGTGCTGGTATGTGTTGTGTTACAGGAGTGTGCTGGTATGTGGTGCAGGGGTGTGCTGGTAGGCGCTGTGGTGCATGTGCTATTGAGTATCACGACATCCATTCATGTCATTCAATCTATGGGGCGCCCTTTTGGGACCTCGGGGATGCGTTTTCCAGCTTCAGGGCATTCTTTCAAGCCTCTAGATGCCCTGTTTAGTCACTAGACTGTCAAAGTCGCGGGAAGCCTTTCGAAACGTCTAATGTATCTTTGAGGCCTTCGGATGCTCTTTCAAGTCCATCTCTCTATTCCAACCCTAGAAGGCCAGGTGTGTCTCTACCCCTCCCCCAGTATTTTGCATCGGAAGACCGTTTTAGGATATGTAAAGCTCCATTTCAAATATTGGGAGCACTCCCTAAGCTTCTGATATCCTTTTAAGCCGGATAATCTTCCTGTGAATTTTTCGACAGACGGAAAGTGGTGTGGCGACCGCAGTTCGATCCACTCTTCTCTGCGTCCATGCATTAGTGCGGGTCAGGACACCAAGCAATGTTGTGGCCTGGTAATGGCACGCAGTGCAGCTACCTGTTCAGAGAGTGCAGCACCTCTCCTCACCTGGACCAAACATCCAACCGATGATCACAGTTACACCGGCGGCCAGCGAGTGGCTGGCATCGGTGTCGCTGCAGGTCACTGCTGAGCGCCGTCCGTGTCAACGGCGGCGAGAAAACACCGTCCCCAGGACTGCCCAACGGTGTATTGACCAGCAGGCGGAGAGACGTCGACATATGGTACCAGGACGGAGCAGATCGAAGACAGTCAATCTGACCAATACGTCTGGTGGTGTGACCACGGCCTGCCACCACGGCGGGGCGGCGTCACACAGGCCTCAGCCGCACGGGTGCGCCTAGCCCCTGCACCACTTGTGATTGCATGGCCCTGAAATGAGAATATTCGTCACCGGGACGAGTCGAAGTCGAACGGTGCGTGGCAGCAGGAACGGAGAGGACGGGCAGCAAAGGCCGCACAAAATGGGAAGCCACACGGCATACCATGTCGCGTTGTGTTCCCATGACCGTTATTACTTTCTTGTCAAACAAAACATCCTAGTCTTGTTTGGGTGAGATAAGTTGGCGATATACTTTGATCGGCCGGTTTTCAGCACCTGACCACAACACACCACAGTTTCGGTGACACGCCCCCCACCCCCCACCCCTCCCACCCCGTCGTTAACGGAGGCACCGACCGCTGCCTTCTCAGCGTCTCGGCCGTCAAATGCACACCAAGGCGGCACGTGATACTCAGTCGGCGAAACCCCGTGTTTGATCTCCTTCACCCGACCTGGAGAGTCACTAGTGAACCTGGACCAAACGTTGCAGTGGTGACAAATTGTGCCAGCCGCTCTACATTGACTATTATATATATGTATATGTGTGTGTGTGTGTATGTGTATGGGTATATGAGTGTATTTGCGTGTGTATATGTATGCCTTGACAGGAGGTGTGACACAGGAGGAGATTCTACAGGAGGGTGTGACGAGACAAAAATGAGGTTGGGAGAGCATATAAAACCATTTTGTGATTTATATCTTCAATTTAGGAGACGGGAGAAATATAGAAGTCAATAAGAGGATAGCTGAGAGCCGGCGGGGAGGGGGGGGGGTCGTTGAAGGAGGGAAAAGGAATGCGGGGGACCGTGAAATGGTAGCTGAGAGACGGGAGAATGGTAATTGAGAACATCGAGAAGGTCGACTTTAACCGATCAACTCGTTGTGTGCAGACTTACGTCTCACACAGCACCAGCCGCCACACTTGCAGGGTTTGCAGACTTTACCAGGAGGGCACCAGCCGTAGCCCGGTTTGCCGCACACCTTCACGATTGCAACGAACCCAGACACAAAGCGTAATAGATCGTATCTGGTTCGGTGACCAAGACTACGTGGAGCGTCACAGGGATATCCTCTGTCTGTGTGTCTCCGTATGTCTGGATGTGTTGGATCTTTTTTCAACAACGTGCTGTATTTTTTTTTAATATTACCAATGTTTAATATCATACGGTTCAAACATTTCAACCCGCATTTGTACCATTTTCACGGTTCGATAGTTATTCGATACCTACAGCACAGCAACATGTTGACAAATGTACACGCGATAAGGAACGTTCTACTTATTGAAGAACACTTCCACTTACATTTACACTTCCACCTTCATATCAGACAATGGCCCAGCCCCCTCATATACTTCATCACTGCAACATAACCCTGTCATAAAGTGGGAGTTGTTTCAGTTGCTTGTTATGTATATTGATGATAGACCTTCTGTGTGCCTGATGTACAGTGTTCCCAGTGCCGTCGGTCATCTGCGGTCGTTGCGTCGTGCAAGCATTCTGGTGTTCGATGTCAGAGAGTGTCGTGTTATGACAGTATTGTGGTGGTCGTACCAGGTGTGTTGAGTCCCCCTCCTGCCAATGCCTCGCCAATGTCCTGTCGGATTTAAATTGGAACCGGTAAACTAGATTGATCCGCTTGAGTATGGATAGCACGTGTGATGCTATGTTTTTTCAACACCAGGGAATATGTTTTGGGACTCTTGTAATACATTACATGGCAAATCTTTCGGTTATCGTCAGTAGATATGCAGTTTGGTTTCACTAATTCACGGACACTTTTCGTCAGCCTTCCGTGCGAATGCTACCGTATTCTTGTAGAATTCCACTAACTTCTCTGTTGTTGCTGCTGCGCTTTTTTGCACACGTAGTTGTTTAGTATCTATGTCCAACTGCATTGGAGTCGGAACTTCTGTACCCATTATTCATCAATATCTGACATGCCCTCTCTAATTATCCATGAAGTGAACTGATTCGTTTGGTATAAAAAATGGGTCAAGGCTCCCATTACATCCGTATTTGTAGGCATTTGAGGAAGGATAGTTGGGGTTCGGAGGAAGTACATAATTCTGGCAAGGATAGTTAGATAGCGGCCGATAAGAGGGAAGTTGAAAATTGAAGGAATTATTGTTGGCAGCCGGGAGAAGGGTTTCGAGAGCCGGGAGAAGCTCGACTGGAACGGCGCACTGGTTGTGTGCAGACTTACGTCTCACGCAGCACCATCTGCCCCACTTGCAGGGTCTGCAGACTAGACCAGGAGGGCACCAGCCGTGGCCGTGTATGCCGCACCGCTTCTTACCACCGGCTGTAGCAGATCCGGACATCGGGCGTCAGGATGGTATTCGTGTCAGTAACACAGTTCACACCGAGCGTCAGAGTGGTATTCGTGTCAATGTCACAGTTCACACCGAGCGTCACAGAGGTATTCGTGTCAGTGACACAGATCACATCGATCGTCACAGAGGTATTCGTGTCAATGTCACAGTTCACATCGAGCGTCACAGAGGTATCCTTATCAGTGACACAGTTCACACCGATCGTCACAGAGGTATTCGTGTCAATGTCACAGTTCACACCGAGCGTCACAGAGGTATCCTTGTCAGTGACACAGTTCACACCGAGCGTCACAGAGGTATTCGTGTCAGTGACACAGATCACATCGATCGTCACAGAGGTATTCGTGTCAGTGACACAGTTCACACCGATCGTCACAGAGGTATTCGTATCAGTGACACAGATCACACCGATCGTCACAGAGGTATTCGTGTCAGTCACACAGTTCACACCGATCGTCACAGAGGTATTCATGTCAGTGACACAGTTCACACCGAGCATCCGAGTGGTATTCGTGTCAATGTCACAGTTCACACCGAGCGTCAGGGAGGTATCCTTGTCAGTGACACAGTTCACACCGAGCATCAGAGTGGTATTCGTGTCAATGTGACAGTTCACACCGAGCGTCAGGGAGGTTTCCTTGTCAGTGACACAGTTCACACCGAGCATCACAGAGGTATCCTTGTCAGTGACACAGACCACATCGATCGTCAGGGAGGGAAGAGGGAAGGGAAGTGACAGCCCATACAGAGCGTCACAGAGGTGCTCATGTCGGTGACACAGTCCACAGAATATCATCGTCGCACCTGGAACCAAAACTATTGCGATTTAGCAATAACAATACACCTACACAGTTTATATATACTCCTATATATATATATATATATATATATATATATATATATATATATATATATATATATATATATATATATATATATATATACATGTATATATATATATGTATATGTATATATATATATATATATATATGTACATATATATATATACATATACATATACTATATATATATATATGTATATGTATATATGTATATATGTATATATATATATATATATATATATATATATATATATATATATATATATATATATATATATATATATATATATATATATACATATATATATATATATATATATATATATACATATATATATATATATATATATATACATATATATATATATATATATATATATATATATATATATATATATATATATATATATATATATATATATATATATATATATATATATATATATATATATATATATATATATATATATATATATATATATATATATATATATATATATGTATATATATATAAATGTATATATGACAACATACCTCGGTGTGTCTTCGCATACTCGGATCGTTTTTCGGTTACATGCTGCATGTGTATTCAAAATCTTGCCAAATGTTGATATTTCTTCCGACGTTTCAACCTACTTGGGCCATTTTCAAGGTTCGATAGTTGTTTCAAAGATTAAAGCACCATAGACCATTCATCATATTGAAAATTAAATATGCGATAAATAACGTTATATTTGTTGAAGAACACTTTCACTTTCATCTTAACTCCACTTCAGTTTGCATTTCAGACAATAATGACCACCACCGTCCCAATAGTTCATCACTGCACCATTATTATCATGCATTGGGAGTTGTGCCAGCTACTTGGTTTATTTGTTGATAATAGTTTGGGCGTGCCAAGTGTACAGTGTTCCTGATGCTGTCAGACTCCAGCGGTCGTTGCAGCGTGTTATTACCATTATTATCCATTGTATACCATTATATAAGCGATTACCATTATAATCGCATATAAAGAACAATACTACTGCGCTCCCTGGACATTTAAAGTGAACTCATCAAGCACTACAGCCGATAATCTTAACATCCCACTTTTTGCGGTAAGCAGTGTTATTGAAACTGCCGCATATGTTGCTTGTAGACGAAACCGATCGTGATGAGGCGCTCGGACGTCCTCGTTGTTTCTGAAGAGGCGCAAGTGTGTACAAAATATCTGCACGTACTTCCAAGTCAACTAAATTTGCTCCTCAAAAAGGTATTGATCGAATCTATGCACGTGATTGTAATATTCGCATGTAAGTGGAGATAAGCTAGTGCCGACAACTGCGAATAAAGTATTTATTTTAAATTTATATTAACTGTTATGCCCGCATCAGTTATGTTGCTTCGATTCGAAATAGCATAACTGGAGATTCTATTATTTACGAAGCTTCATACGCGAACAAGCTGGTAGTGCTAGGACACTAAGTTTTGCAAATCAAAGAACATATTTTCACATTCACATCACAATGGCAGTCATTAGTAAGAGGCTTTATCGGTACATATTTGACAAAGTATGATGTTGTAATCATTACTTCATTAATACGAAAACAAAATATAATCATGAAATACTAATGAGATGAAAGCGATTCCCTTTAGATTTTACTACAAAATATAACCCTCTTCCTTCTTGAAGACTAGCTAACTGTGTTCACAAAAGCATACTTTACGGAACCGAATATTCGTGGAAATGTACATCAACATGCAGTTGGTAGCGTTGCTACCTAATGACGACGGAGATGGCTCTTCAGAATATTGGAATAAATGATAGCATTTTAACATCCAGGGTTCCGGCCAAGGGAATCAGAGTCATTATCACCAAGGTGTGTGTGCAAGCAATAATGCTGCAAAACAAACCGTGAACGGAGGTTCAATGATGTTCGTTGTTCTCACTAAAAGCAAGTCAGGGATAAAAGTAGCCTTCCACGTGTGCAAATAGCGCAGTATGGCCACATTAGTCTGGTGGATCGGGAGCTCCGTTCGAAAAAGGAATTGAGGCAGAGTATGGCCTAACTACATAATGAGACTATCACGAGTAAAAACACTGGCTGACGGTACTCATTGGCATAACACACACTTACCACAGACACCGTATTGTTCACGAGGCTCTGTTTATACAAAAGTATCCTCCGTCCCTGAACACAATATGTGTAAATACTATATACAGGTATATACATATATATATATATATATATATATATATATATATATATATATATATATATATATATATATATATATATATATATATATATATATATATATATATATATATATATATATATATATATATATATATATATATATATATATATTTATATATATATATATATATATATATATATATATATATATATATATATATATTATATTTATATATATATATATATATACATGTGTGTGTAGATATATATACATCTTCCTGGTTGGGAACTTGTGCGTGTATTTGTAATGGGTGTATTAACTACCTGATTTTACAGTTGCGGGTTTCTGAAGATGAAAAAATGAGCTCGTGTAAAATATGATGGACTTTCCGATGCAAATCATGCTATTTGTTTGCGTGTTCTTTGCATATAATTCCTTCCACTCCACATCGGACTTGTTGTGGGATGTTACGCTAATCATTTTGAGAGGGAGCAAGGAATATTAGTCATTTTATGTATAAGGAATGGACCGTACGACCTCAAAATACTATAATTCAAGTATTCAATGAAACAAAATATTGGAGCCTGCAGGGGTCAGTTCGCCAAAATTTAGGGAGTATCATGAAGGTCAAGGTGGGGGATATGGCAGCCGATCCTCAGCTAAACGGGATCCTTCATCGTGCCGCAATTACGAACAAGGCGGCAGTAACTGACTAAGACTATTTTGCACCACTCCAAATTGATTATTTGCCTACAGTTCACAGAGGTGAGTACCTGAGTATCACATCCAGCTCAGGTGCCCTGCGACTGTGTGATGTGCTTAGCGTGTCAACAGCGACCCTGCTGCGTGGACAGGCGCACGGAAAGTAAGCCAATGCAGCTCTATGTTGTCCTTGCATCATGTACACATGGGCTGCCGGACGCCAACACTCACCCTCGACGGCCGCAGCCACCAGACAGAGCACCAGCAGGACGAACAGCAGACGCATGACTGTCAGCTGTGGCAACCTGTGCGGAACATACTCCAGCCGACTCGGCCGCCACCTTTTATACGCTGTCAGTGCGTGTGTGTGGGCACGGCACGTCACTCATGGCTGGCTGTTTGTCAGGCTCACCTTTGTGGTGCGCCCCTGTGGCCAGGGCCACCGATACGCCGGCGGCCCAGGCGTTGCTAGGCAGTCATGGCGTCGTCTGGCCTCGTATACGGAGGTTCCGACCGGGTGGAACGCTCTCGACCCCTACTCTGTGCTACACAGATTTACACTGGCGCTGCGAAAAGGTCAATTTGACCCCACCTTCCGTTGTAACAATGTTAGATATAATTATACCGTTCGGCCCTCATCGTTAGAATACGCAGTTATATTACGTCGCGTGTCGCGTGAATCATGCAACCAATGTTGACGGCCGGCTGGACGCATCTTAATGCATGTTATGACTTACGGCCGATACCTGAGCCACCGACGACGAACGCAACGAATGCTGACATGAATGTTATGGGTTATGTTGGGGATCGGAGCCGGACAGAGACGACTCTGCATCCTGACTAGACAGCTTAGGAATGCCACTGTCAACTGCAGGAAGGAATTGCTTATCAAATGTTATGGGTTATGCTGGTACCCGAGCCGATGGCCGCTGACCAAACGGCGCCCCTGTAGATAAGGCCGACATACCAGTTTATGCCTCCCGTGTGGACGACCATTATATATAGTCGAGGGATCGAGGCTAGACAGGTCAGAAGAGATTGAGCTCTCTCGCACGCTAGACTATTGTCTGTGGTGCTGGCAGTTGCATCTAAATTAACTGCCAGTACTTATAAACTTTCGGCTTTACGCTCGTCCATCATCCATACGCTGGAACGAGCTTATTGATAATAATTTTGCCGCCTTCAATTAGTTCAAATATAGTGTAAAGTTCCTCTGTACTTTGGAACGGAGTTACCTCCTCGCTGGTCCTCTAGACTCTTCACGCGGCCAACGGGACCGACTTCACTATACCTCCAAACAATTGTAGATGTTAACTTCGACAACGGATGTAGGAAATCGCTGTAAGATTATGCATGCTTTCCCATAAATCATGAGCGCACCGTTTCGGCAAGATCAATAGAGATGGGGTATATCAAAATCACAGAGCTACGACACGTCAATGTGATGTAACGACGCCGTCTGAATAAGTTGTTTTTAATGAGCTGTCAAATACATTATATTTTAACAATTGTCAGGCGCTAACCCACAAAGACATGATCGTAGTTAAGTATGGATAAATATAAAATTGTCAAAACATAGTGCGAAATGATGGCAAGGTGACTACAGGTCATGTCACTAGTTCAAGCTTAGAAATTAATTGTACTTGTTATGTATCATTTTGTATCAAAACAACATTTTCGAAAACCTGACTAAGCATGATGGAAAGTCATGTCCTCTAACGGTATCTCGGGTTTGCAGTCAATGTCAGTTCTGGTCACTTGGTATATGAAACGTCTCAAAAGCTTACCTATCACAGGCGCTTCGAATAATAAAGCACGTGTCGAGCACGTGATAAACAATGTTTATTGTGTGTGTATTGTGGTGTGTCGATGGAAGCCGATCACATTTGGATAGCAATAAAAGCATGCGCAAGGGCCTAAAGTTATGAGAAAAGTACAAAAACCCGAATTAAATCGGTTTTACCTTAGGCGCACAGCCGATTTGTGAACAGCATGTCGGCTCCAGCCCGCCAGCCATCAGTGAAAATGTAGAGACAGGTCAATCATTTATGAATACCACCATTTTTTTTATTTTAGTTATGCGCTGAACATGATGTGAGAGACGACCAAAGGTAGGTGTTCAGGAAACAGAACGTGTTCAGATACCCCCCTCTTCTCCTACTGTAGGTAATTGAGAACATGGGTAGTGCCCTTTCTGGCACAGTGACCTGGTAGACATATACGAGGCTGGATATCTCTCACGAAGCCAGGGGATCTTTATTTTCAAGACATACTTTCAGACTGAATAGGGAAAATGAGAAATTAACATTAACAGGGTACCAAACCAGGGGCGCTCAGACCCCCGACGACCCACCCGGGATATCCAGCCATAGACATTTATAGCTTTATAACTTTATATAGGGTGTACCTAGCAATGGATTCAGCACCTTCCTTCGGGATGTCATACTGATGAGATTGTCTATGGTAGCACAATGGGTATGATGGGAGGAGTTTGCAATTGTTGAGTGTGTTATGCAATAGCAAGTGAATGGTGCTAGATAGGCTGGGATATATAGCTCCCTATGAACTTGAGATAAGGGATTGATTGGGGTGAGAGTATGTACATTTCTAGTACCTTTTCTAGATAGGCTTAACCCAGATGGGCCCCTGTGGCTCTTATAAAGCCTTAACACTTTATGACTGTATGACATGCGACATATTTCCATGATTTAGATATGTCAATTATAAACCTTATACAATTATATACAATTATAAATTATAAATACTTACATTTTTCTGTATGCCCGCGTGTAAAGTTCTGGAACTTCATATGCCTCTCGCGGAGCATACACGAAGACACCTCTCGCGCGATGTTCAACGGCCATTCAAGATGGCTAACGCACGTGGGCTGACGCTGACTACCAATCTGCGAGTTACCGTTTTGGGTAGGACATCCGTTTAAGGGTAATCGTTTTGGGTAACCACATAACGACACCCGATTGACGGGTCGCCCTGTAAGAGTTACCCGCGATCTGCGAGACTGTCGTTGTAATTAGTTGAGTGGAGCATGCATCAGGTGTATCGCAAAAGAGTAAACATTTACCCTTCCATGGATAAACCCTGATTTGGTAGCTACTCTCTCACCACGACGCTGAATACGTATATCTTAACCCCAAACAAGGTAGTTCATTTTCAAATTACTCGCCATCATTGGGTGCCGTGAAAGAGTTACCCGTGAGCCTTGGGTAGTTTTGCTCTCAGCGGGGTAATTTTGTTTTCAGTGAGCGCCTTGTTTGATGTATATTGTTATGCTATATGGATTCAAGGTCATATTAGGTCACCGAGGTCAAGTAAGGTCAAGTTCATGACAGGTCAATGGAACCAAACTTGGTCAACTGGAATGTTGTCATAAACGCAAATGACTGTCATGCGATTGATGTCATTTTGCATGTTACTCCCTACTCATCCTGAAAACTACTGTTTGTGTCATTGTATACCTAAGCGTTACCATACTTCATTCATGTTCTGCACTCCTTTCTTCTCGAAGCCGATTGCGCCGAGTCGCCCGACGGAGCAGTCGGGCGGGCGGTCCGGTTCCGGTAACTGGAACAGGTAACTAACCTGATAAAGTGCTGTTATATAGGTGATTTGAGGTCAAATGCCGGGTCTAGCATCTGCATCGCATCATTAGTCATGCCCAAAACATCATTGATTCCCATTTTGTGGTATTTAAACACAATTACAGCGATCCATAGCAATGACAATCCAAGCCACGCAAAGAAAGCAAATTGTGACATGTGACCTCATTTGACCTTGAAAATATTGACCTAGGGTCATGAAATTTGCACACAGTAGTATTCACTACCGTACCCATCCACCCTGAAAATTTCATTACTCTAGCTTTAATAGGAGCCGATATCTTAGGGGGACGGAATCCTCCCCCCCCCCTTCCAGGGCGCGTAATTTTCAGATTCGTTTTCAGTGAAGGTGGTTTCGGGCCCTTTCGTCGAGCGCTTTCCGATAGCACATTTTTGTTTTCGCGCGACGCTTAGTTTGGAGATTGGAGGGGGCTTGCAATGCCTGATGTGCGGGTGGTCAACTTATCTCGAGATTGCACCGAATGGTAGACCAAACATTGAGATCTGACTAATCTGAAATTCGAAGCCAATCGAGAAGGATTTATGAACCAATATAACGATGCGGATGAGAGGATAGCACAGCCGACGCGTTGCCTAGTTATACCCTTCTGACGTCACTTTCAGACTGCGGCCACGAGGTCTGGATTCTGGCAATTTCTCATACCGATAATTATGACAGACATTCCACGACATATCGAAAATAGCATAACACCCAATGTTTTATATTTTGATGAAAATAATTGTGTGGGGTTCTCTGATACGCCGAATCCAAGTGTGCCAATTTTAGGATGGTAAGGTCAAAGGTCAAGGAGTTATGCCTCGGGCATTTTGAGGTGTCACCTAGGTGCCATTTTTGAGGTGTCACGTTTTAGATCGTTAACTCAATGAAGATCAATCCGAATTGTGCATAAGTATAAATCGTTGATCTCACAATAATCCACTGCATCTTCTGGCTATTTCGGAATTTCGTTTATGGGATATTTTAAATCGTGACATCGTGACCTTAGGTCACGTGACCTACTTTAACTTTCGGGACGGTCAAAATGCGATTTAAAAAGTGCAAAAATGAAGTTAGATATTATGTCTTGCGAAGAAAAAGTAAAAGTATAGTTTCCCTTAAAACTCTACATACCCGTATTAAATTAGGCACGCATGGTTGTTTTGTGCTAGTTCGTCGTGGCCTGTTTTAGGATATGTTCAAAACGGCCTTTTGACGTTCGAGGCAGGCGAGGGGATGATAATATTAGTCATCTGATCTTGAGTGTTGTGTTGCACAGTGTTCTACCTCGTTGTGAAGTCAAGGATGAAACAGAAATGGCAGAAATGTCTCCGAATTGTGTTAGGTGGCCCATTCAACGGCAATTCGACAAGTGAAGGGGCCAAAATAACACACTACACATCATATTTCGGTGAAAAACGCTTATATAGTCTCAGTGTTTTCTTATAATCCAGCTGTGCAATTTGGAGAAAGATCGGAGCAACGGTTAAGGAGTTATAGTCTCGGACATTTTTGAGAGATGGCCTTTTGGAGTTGGTCTTTGGAGACCTGGAACTTAGTGAAGTGTGACACAAATTGCAAGAAACTATATATCGCCGAATTCGTCATATTCCACTGCACTTGTGTAACTTTCAAAATTTTTGTTTCCGCAATTTCTGAAATTGTGGGCTTGTGACCTAAGATACCGTGATCTAGTTTGACCTTCGAGATAGTCAAAATGCTATTTTGGAAATGCAGAAGCGAAAAAGGGTGATTTGTGAAGTCCTAGATCGTCACTTGGTAGCGTAAAAAGAATGTAAATGTTTTCAACTGATGCAATATATTTATGCATCAATGTCAGCATATCAAAAATGTACTATCATATTTCACCGACAACACTTAGGGATTTATAGCGCCGCATTCCATTGTAATACCAACTTTCTGGCGTTTCAAACCCCGCATTTTGGAAACGAACAGATGAACCTCATTGACTGAGTAAGCGTTATGGTGACGGGTATGCCAGTTATGTGTGTAATGTTTGTCAGTGTGTCCGCGTCGTGTGTGTTGTGTGATTGGATGAGCAGAGCCCCGGAGCGGACATAACACTAGCCGCACACCTCAACACATCTCAGGGTATAATCCACGCTCGGGAAGTGGCCTGGATGACGGAGGAAGAACTGACCATCAGGTTCAGAAGCCAGGGCATATCCTCCGTCTACAGACCACCCACCCCAGCACACAAACCTGACTCATACACCCTGATACTCACCTTTACCACACGACAGCCACCCACGCACGTCAAAGCCGGCTACATCACCTATCACGTCACGGCACGCGCACCCCTCCCTCGACGCTGCCAGTTCTGCCAGCGGTACGGGCACTCGAAGGGGGGGTGCCACGACACAGAACCCACCTGCGCAAACTGCGCAGAACAACATGACAGCAACACACAACGCTGCGTCGGCTGTGGCGGAGGCCACATCTCCCGGGACAGGGCCTGCCCTCGGTGGACAAGGGAGAAAGAAATTCTCCGCCTTGTCCACCTCGAGGGCTGGGCCCTGCCGCGGGCAAGGTCGTGGGTCAACGGCCCGCAGTCGACGCAGAACATCCAACAACACTACACGGACATCCAATCCACACAAACACAGACATCTCACACCCCACCACCCTCCAAAGAAACACAAACCGACCCAGCCATCATTATCCGACCACATTCCAAGGCAACAAAACAACACAAACCGAGACACTATTCACCCACACACCCAACACAAGCACTACCACCAGTACCAGAACGTGAAACGCACAATACATCACCACTACCAGGCACATCCCACCACTCACTAACACCCTACGCAGTCCGTAAGAACCTACGGTTCGAAATCGAAACACACACCGACTCAGAAGACGACAGCTCAGACAACATCGCAGTCATCACCCACGCACCCGCCACAAGAGCATACAACAAAACAAACACCACATCTACCAAGCACAAACCACATACTCGCGCCAAATCTTCCAAACACTGAACGTCCCAAACACATCCTATCACCTTGACCCGCCCAAGTCTACCCATGATGTGCAAAAAAGGAAGGAAAAAAAACAAAAACAAAACAAAACAAAACAAAGAAATGACAAAAGAACAAAAGAAAATAAAAGAAAAAAAAAAAACAAACACGGCCCAAACCAGGAGAGAAAAAGAAAAAGAAAAAAGACAAGATAATACAGACACTCCAAAAAGGCCGAAAACATACGCATGTGCATGTATCAATATCTTCTTGCATTGTTCAAACCAACGGCGATGACCACTGCTATCCCTCTACACCCCTAAACGGCACCGTCTGGACCGATTCTGCCAGCTCATCTATAAAACAACTAAACAGCCGATATCACCTCAAGGTGGCAGGCTGGTCAAACTCAGGCACACACACACACACACGAGTAAGCGCATTCATCTTGAACTGTTTGAAAACAAATTTGGCACGGACGCATCCCTTCATTGTGTTTTTCCTGAAATGATTCGAATTTGATCATGAGCCTTCTATATCGGGATAATGAAATACAGTAATATAATTGCACAATGCAATGCAATACAATAATGTGTTGCAATACAGTAGCATAATGTAATGCAATGTAATGATCTACAGATCCGCAGATCATCCCATACCTTGTCAGAATCCCAATTCAGACTGATGATCCGTCACTGCGATAATAGCAATCAACACAATCTGTATCAGCACGCTCACTAACACGTTTCACTTCACCGAGCTACCATTAACACACGCCCCGCATCGGTAGACAACTCATGAACTATTACGGTGCTCTGGGTCACTGGTGTGCACTTGTGGCGCCTCTGTGTTCCCTTCACCGTGATGGCTTTCGAGAAGCGCTCGGTAAGGTGGGTCGTGATGTCCGTTGCATCATGCTTTGATACAAATATAAATTTGATGCAGCTGACTATCTTGTGCGACAGATACTCAAACATCCGTCAAACCGATACATCCCTCAAACCGTCAGTATCTGGTTGCTAAGCGGGCGCTCCAGGCTTTCTTGAGCCGCGACACGCTTGTCTGTGCCCCCGATACCGTAACAATCGCCCTTGCCATGAGATGTCATAAAAGTGTCACTAACAGAGTATCCTAAAATATGTCTGATGACACACATTGATGAAGTTATGCTTACTTTTATAATGGACAGCACTGCCGTCTGTAAAATAAATAATAGTTTTTATGTCAGGTACTTCGGTCCGAATTTCTGGGATAAGCCGTTCGAGGAACGCATGCACCATGGCGGTGTTGTGCTTTGTGCCCGTCAAAGATACAGCAGTAGCTCTGATGACACAGTACCTCGTCCTCATTCCAGTACACTGCAAACGGGTGCACCGTACACTAGGACGGGTCCCAGTGGAAGCCTTGAGCTGCATCCTGCACCACAAATGAATATTTGTCTGCGAAATCGCACTGGACAATCACTTCGCCATCCTTGGCCGTAGCCTTTGCGTAGGTGAAGTGCTGACCTTGATTGTCAGTCACAATTTGGTGTCTGGGCAGCTTCACGGTTTGCTGGCTGAAATATCGCATGCTTTCCTCTTTGGTCTGGACTATTTCTACGAGTGTACAGCGATGGTGCTCATCCACTGTTTGTACCTAATATCATTATCCATGTCATCATCTGGGGCTGAATCACCTTCACTCTCTTCTGATTTGTCCGTGAGGATAATCCTCAGAAAGTTCATATCCCCGTGTTCACAAGGGCAGTCCTCACAGTTGTGCATCATGCAGTCACGGTTTTCCGTGTCACATACAGCGTGATCGAGTAGGTGACGGTATTTGAGACTGGGAAGACCGAGACCAGATATGAGCAGTTTTGGCACGCACATCCCACTGCTGCCCTTGTGTCACGCACGTTCCACTGCTGCCTGCCAAGACTCAATGCTTCGGACGAAGGGCAGCAAAGGCTAAGAAGCCGGTGCGAGGGTTTTCAGGCTTCTGCTGGTATAGATTATATACCTCGCACAAGTTTCACGAAACGAGCCTTTTCTGAACTCTACTTTTGGTTTAATCAGATCATCTATCGCACCGTGACACAGTCGGTCTTGCCGAGACACATCCGACTGATCTGGTCCGACTCATAAAATAGCTTTACTTTCAGCTTGTGTGCGCTTGACACGCTCAGATATTGCCTCGCTTCACAGTCTTCACAGTCTTCACGTCAGCTCAGCCAGAGTGAGCAGTGAGCATTGGGCACCCAAACGCGGCGCCACCCCTTGTTTGTGCCCTTCCTGATGTTTCACTACATTCGCAGATTTTAATTTTCGCGATGCAATATATGGTCGTGCAAATAGTTTATCGGCTATCAGAATGTGATTGCTATGTTGTGGATGCTTCTCTCACATTGTAAGTAAACCTAAGGTATAACTCATCACTCATCTGCTACCACAATTTTGAAACATATTGCCATTTCTTTTTAACCTTTGACCTCACGAGTTAGAATATTTCTGCAACACAACACTCAGGATCAGATAACCAACATTATCATACCACCACGTGCCTCGAACGTCAAAAGGCTTGTATTTCAGTAATATACCGTTTGAAACCCATGCTAAAACAGGCCACGATAAACAAGCGTAAGAACTACCATGCATGCCTAATTTAGAACTGAATGTAGAGTTCACGGGGAAAATCCTAGTTTATTTTTATGTTTTGCTTCGAAAGATAGAATATCGAACTTCATTCCTGCACTTTTTTAAATCGCATTTTAACTGTCCTGAAAGTTAACGTAGGTCACGTGGCCTTAGGTCACGATGTCACGATCTCAAATATCCCGTAAGCGAAAATTCCGAACTAGCCAAACGTTGCAGCAGATTATTGTGTGTTGACCCATATATTTTTGCACAACTCGGATTGTTCTTCATTGAGTTAAATATCTCAAAAGACCCACTTGTTAGGTGACATCTAAAAAATGTCCGAGGCTATAACTCCTTGACCGTTGACCTGATCATTATAAGAATGTCACAGCAGGATTCGGTGCATCAGATAACCCCACACAATTATCTTCATTAACATATTAAATATTGGGTGTTATTTTGGCTTTTTCACTTCTCGATATGACGTGGAATGGACCAATGCGGTTATTGACTTACATGACTTGGAGTATCGGGTCCACTGGCTGTGTAATGCCGTCTAAAATACCGATGATTATGACAGCGCCGTTACTGACTTACATGGCTTGGAGTATCGGGCCCTCTGGCTGTGTGATGCCCTTTCAAATACCGATAATTATGACAGCGCCGTTACTGACTTGCATGACTTGAAGTATCGGGTCCACTGGCTGTGTTATGCCCTTTCAAATACCGATGATTATGACAGCGCCGTTATTAACTTACGTGGCTTGGAGTATCGGGTCCACTGGCTGTGTGATGCCCTTTCAAATACCGATGATTATGACAGCGCCGTTATTGACTTACATGGCTTGGAGTATCGGGTCCACTGGCTGTGTGATGCCCTTTCCAGCAGGGGAGGTGTCGAGGGGCAGTCGGCACCGCCGGCGTGCTACATAGTCGCGGCTGCTCTGTTCCACAGTCACGATCGTTACCGGACATCAAACGCCGTTGTAAAAAAGCTTTCTTTCCCCCTGGCTTTTATCAGCCACTTCGCGTACGACTGGAGCAAAACTTCTTTTGGCTCGTGAATAGTTTTAGGGACCTCGCCATTGGCGATATTTAAGACCCCGGTTATGTTCAATGGCTCTGAGCTTCCATTTCAGAGCTCTGATCTGCACATCTTGACAGGCACCTCAAAATACAGTACTTAGCTTTGCGTCCTTCACTCAACAGTTAAACGGCCACAATGTTCAGATTATAATGGTGCAGGTTAGATGTTCGAGTTAGTTAGTTAGTTATTCGCTTTACGACACGTCGACCATTGAGTCATGTAGCGTCGCCAATCTCTCACGCCGATTGGTCGCGGGCGAAGAGTAGCGACAGGTGAGACTCGAACCAACAATCTTTCGATTGTGAGACGAGCATCCTACCCCTAGACCACTCGTCCCCTAGATGTTCGAGTTAATACCATAGCTTCCTCTTGACTGAGACAGGCACAACTGCTTCACACACGATTCACACGGCCATCCCATATCTGCATGCAACATCTCTGTCTCTCATCTCCCGTCACAAGTTCGATTATTCCAAGAGGCAGCAGTGGCAACATATATTTCGGTTTACATACAGACCGGTATCATACACGCTACTTTCCCAAGTATTCAAGCGGTTGCATATCAGCAGTTGCACAGCGACTCTAGTCAGAGTCGCTCAGACGTATCTCGGACATACCTCAGTATGGGGCGGCGGCTTGCCGGCGGCGGCCAGCCGCCCGCCAGTGGCGACCGTTCGCGACCACTGCCCGATGACAAGAGAGCCAGTGCTCTCGGCTCCGTCGCGAGGTAAGCGACAGCCTACGACACGCCATTGGTCACGCGACTCAGTCCAGGACATCGGCCTCGGGCCAGAGAACAATGGCGGACTCTACTGCAGGCGGGCGCGCCCTCTCTAATCTCAGACATCAGAGACAGACTCTGATCGCAGCATCTCAGTCCCTCCGTGGGAATCAGTGCTGAGTCTGCACTTGGCAGGCTCGCGTTGGCCTGGCATCGAACAACCGAACTGCTGTCTCAGCGTAATCGGCAACTCCGCACACTGTACACAGACAGTCGACGGCTCGGGGCGCTGCAGCCCAACTGACATTTCACATGTCAGTCACATGAACATTCATCCAGCAGTCATCCAATACTCCACTACATTGGCTACGGGGCATGACATCTGTCACACCTCAGTTACGTATACGCACACACACACACCTGCTCGAAGGGTTCCCAGAAACCGGGCCGCGGTATCGAGGTGCTCCGACCATAGGATAATGAAGGATATTATCTCGATTGAGGTGCTCCGACCATAGGATGATGAAAGATATAATCTCCCAGCTCACTGACGGCTTCCTACGTCAGGCCGTACGATAAAGATTTGCTATATTATAACGTTTCGGCCAGGGATGACACTCTGACGATGGTCCCTGGCCGAAACGTTGAGTAATAAAGTATAATCTTTATCGTTACTTTTGATGTAAACTCAAAACCCCCTGGTAAATAAAAGGGGGTATTTTTATTTAAAAACGCAATGTAAAAGCCAGTCTAAGAGTATTCTGTTGTATTAAGTATATTATTAAGTGGTCCATCAATTATAATGGGTGAATTATGTGAATTATTTAAGGCTCCACAATTATAATGGGGAATTATAGGTGCCGGTGAGGGAGGGGTTTGGGTATCGAGGCCACATCTGCAGCGGGGGGGCGGCCGGAAATGGGGAGGGGACGGTCATGTCCACTGATCGACCCCGCTGGAGCGGCTTGCCTACGTCAGGCCGACAGGCTGGCGCCAGGTATCCGTCGGAACTGTCGCGCCAGTCGAACTGTGGGGAGGGGGCTGAATTTATGGGATTAAGATGCCCCGAAAACAAACTTTGTTACACCGTGTCCGCCGGCCTGTGTGGAGTAGATAGTCGTTCCCCAGGTTGCATGGAATTTGTGGGGCCCAATGAATTGTTCATGCTGCATTGCTAGTGGTGATGTGTTGGTAGCATGGACTGGGGTGGCCTGCAGATCGATACAGGAGTGACACGAAGCTGATCGCGAGGCGCGCGGTCTCTTCCCCTGCTGGAAACCTCACACTTACACAAATTACAGTTTTGCGAGCATAACAAATTCACGGCGTGTGACGTAATAATGACATCATTTCCTACACAGCTCACCAAGTGGCATACCCAAAGTGTGCAATCTTCTCTCATACATAACCAACCTTCAGAACACTGTGCAATCTGACACACTTATGCTTGTCATAAAATACACCACGACGTAGTTTAGTACGTATTCCGTGGTGGTTTGTGGCCCTGAATGTACATCGAATCAAGTGCCTTAATATTTGCATTGTCTTTCGTCGTGTCCAGAATGTCTACCATAAAATTGACATTCGTCACGCATTGCTCCATGTGCTGGTGGGTTGTGGTCATATGCTCCCCTAGGGGTGTAAAGCATCGACGGAGACGCGCATCTCCTAGCTGTTCGGCTAAGTCTATCTCGTGTGTCCCTTTTTGTGTAAAACAGATTTTTCTGTCCCCTCTGCTTATGGGGTAAACCTTCTGGCACGTTGATAGCTAGTCAGACCTCGACGTTTGCGATATTTAAAAAAACCCGGTTATAAGTTAAATGGTTCGAATCGTTCATCTCCGAGCTCTCATCTCACATCTTGACACGCACTTCCAAAGCCAGCACTTCTATATTGTGCGAATTAGTCAGCAGACAAATGGCCACGAAGATCAGACATTAATGCGCAGCGTGATATAGCGTTAACAAGGTAGTTTCATTTTGACAGACAGGTGCAACTATTTCTATCAGATAATTACATCTCCACAAACAGCGACTCTCAGGCAGAGTCCCGACGTACCTTAGTATGGGGCCAGGGCTGGCCAGACGGCGGCCGCCAGAGGGGCGACCGCCCACCACGACCGTTCCTCCAAGAGAGCCCTACTGCCTCGCGGTACCGTCGCTAGATACCCTCGGCAACGCCTGTCCCACGTGACCAACACGTCACTATTGCGTCGCATGGTCCGGACGTCGGGCCAGAGTCGAGAACAATAGCAGACTACTGCAGGCGGGCGCGCTCTCTGACATCAGACATCAGAGACACAATGTCAGCTCAGAGTCAGATATCAGAGCCGCCTCTGATATATCAGAGACCGACCTCGCGTGGGAACGAGTGCTGAGACGGCATCTCGGTAGCCTCGCTCGGCCTGGCGCCGCACACGTGAGCTGTTCCGACGGGATGCACCGGATAGGCGACCCACAACAATCGGCTCGGTAAGGCGTACTGTTCAGACAGCCGACCGGCTCAGGGCGCTGCAGCCCAAATTACATTTCATCATCCAAGACATCCACATTCACATCACCCGGCATTGAACGTTGGGGGGTAGGGGGCTGAATGACTTGGATTTAGATGCCCCAAAACCTAACTTTGCTACAACACACCGCGCAGGTCCTAAATCGCGAATTGAATTCACAGATCAATTCTGGGATCCACTAGACAGATCACGGCCATAACATAATCACACGATGTGTCAATACCTAAAGTCCTACGAGTGTCATTCGATGCACATTCTAAATTATTACAATTAAAGCCAATCCAAAGTTCAAGTTCCGCCGAAGATCGAAGATGAAGAAGTGCTGAATCACCATAGCGTTCGAAGTTCACTGAAGATTCTGCCCACAGTGTGGCAGATAAGGCGAGGCACTGCCTGTGTGTGCCTCTCGGGCACACTCGAGCATATGCCGCTCAAGTTCTCGAGAGCGCCAGTCGGTTAGGCGCAGGTAGCCTGGTAGGGTGACATGGCAGCGCAGCTCGGATGGCGCCAGCTGTGAGCAGGTGTCGCCATGAAGCGCAGCTCCGTTGAGACGGGCAGAGTCAGGCCGACAGGCTGGCTCTGCACCCCACTCGCCCCCATCGAAACAACTCAATCTTTACTAATATCAAGAGGCCCATCCACAGCACACATTCTTCTACACTGACGGCATCTGTGCCAACGATGGTGCGAAAGCCGCCTGGTGCGGCCCAGCACTGGCCAAACGAAATGAACACCACACCATTCGGTATACACAGCAGAGATACTAGCCGGCCACATCTGGCCTCCAGCACATCATAGAACGCGACATCACCACACCCACCATCATCTGCACTGTAAATTTACTCCCACGCAGCCGTACACAACACGACCCACCCCACACTCCGCGCTGTCCGACACCATCACGCACACCTCCAACTCACACTGGCCTGGATCCCGGGCCGCATGGACATCCCGGACAACGAGAATGTAGACGATCTTGCCGGGCCATCGAGCTCCGACCCGATAACCGTCGCCCAGTACATCCAGGACGGAAGGTCATCGCCGATGACCAATGTATTCAGGCATGCTGGAATCACAGAACATCACGCTTGCACAATATTAAACCTATCCTCTTCAAGCGGCCCTCACCACACCAACATACGCGCATAGAAGAGGTGGTCCTCGTCCGTTTACTGCCAGACCACACCATCTTCACACACTATTACCTCTTCTGCTGAAATCGCCCACTTCCAGTTTTCCTCGTGTGTGACATACGTTATTCCATGGAACATGTTTTACTTGCATGCCCCATGTATAGCTTGCAAAGTCACTTACATCGCGAAAAATACATTCCACTGTGTTTACGCACACTGCTCAGCGGTCAGCACCCGGCGCTCCTCGACCTCCTGTTCGAGTTCCTTCATAACACGAAATTAGAACACTCCATTTGAAGTTAAACACCACCATCCTCTCCGCTTTTGCATGTGACACATATGGAGGTTATTTTCCATGTGCATGTGAGCATGTGCATGTGAGCATGTGCATGTGAGCATGTGCATGTGAGCATGTGCATGTGAGCATGTGCATGTGAGCAGGAACCGAGCATTGCATGTGAGCATGTGCATGTGAGCAGGAACCGATTCAATGCGGCAAAAGCGGACTGTCGCTCTTTGGATTACGATTGGTTTTGACCTTCGGATTTATCCCGGCTTTAAGTTCACCGTTCGCCTGCATATCCCATATTGAGCCCGGACGCCCGCGGCCCGCTCCGGACGTCCGGGCCTCTGCTCTATGTTCAGGTCGCGGGTGGTCAGCGGAACCTGCCTGGGGGCTCTGATGCCGGCCGTCCTCCTACTATCGCTACTGTCGTACTATCGCTTGTCGTGTATGTTTGTGTGTATACCCTATGTGTGCCTGCTCTCTACGCCACTGTTCATGCTTGCTGTTCGGTGTCTCTCGCCTTTCCTATCTTGCTTCTTCGATAGCGCATGTCACATAAGCTCGTTTAGCGTATCTTTTCCGTAGCGTTAGGTATCTATATCAGATGGCACTTTGCCACCGCTCAAGAAAAATAAAAAAGGGAACAAATGTGTGGCTGTCTTAACGCGCTGACTCTGTCTCTTTATACCCAGACTGACTGCAACACCTGCAATGACTGGAGGGTTTACCGAAGTGTCCTACACGGAGCCTGCATGTACGTCCAATTTCCTGCGTTGTCCTGCGGCATTTTCGATGTCCTACACGATTTTCATGGAGTCCTATAGCATTTATTTTCACTAGGGATGAGAGCGTCGTATTCGTGGAACGTGCACATAACAGCAGCTGGCGTTATGTCCCACTTCCCGTCCGAGATCAAGAACTCAGCCAGCGCTGGGTTTGCACTTGGTCCAGAAGGGCCCAATGAGCGGTCGTACTGCAGTAGTTGGTGTCGTGAGGTTGAGATCTGACAGAGCCGTGGCAATTCGGATGATGCATGAAGCGGGTCTGCGCCTGATGCTGCTCCTGTCGTGTCGCCAAGCCGAACGCACCTCTGTGCCGCGGGGATTTCAATGGATTCGATACTTGTGTGATAGCGGCGCACTGTTGTGCCCTAGGTAGGGATGATAGGTAGGGACAAGCGGAGGGTAGGGATGGTAGGTAGGGACAAGCGGAGGGTAGGGATGTGCGTGTCTACTAGCAGACTAGCTATAGGTGCGCAGCTGAGGGTTCCTGTGGCTGCTCTGATGCAGCTTCGTTTAATGCAGCGTTTGATGCAGCTGGTTTCGAACCTTTCGCTCGGTGCTGGCGAAATGGTGGGAAAGATGATGATGATGGTGATGATGTATGCTGTATTCAAGCATGAGTCGTACTATTGTTTTGTAGCGTCGCAATAGTGTTTCCCTGTCTCCGCCCCAGCCTGTGCCGCTTAGTGCACGGAGGAGGTTAATGCGCCACGCGCATCTCTTTGTGATGCCCGTGATATGTGTGCTGAAGCTATATTTCTGATCCATATGCACCGCGGAGGAACTTGAACATTTCACTTGTCCGTTGGCTGTGCCGTCGATGCAGAGTGAGTTGTCGGTGTGTGGAGGAGGCGGCGATGCGTGACTGTGGCAGATTATCTGCGAACAAGGACCGCAAAAGCCACCACTCTGTTATGTTGTCTGGTGCTTTGTGAATTGTTCAGTTGTGTTCTCGGATTTTAGGAAGCGTGTTTTGTTGTCCCGATGGCTATGTAGTCGGCGATAAGTGAATACTGAAGCACTGTGTCTGCGTGATCGCCACGTATGTCGTTAACCATGATTAGAACAGGCTCGCCGAGAGCTGCCCGCCTGCAGAGAGCTGCCCGCCTGCAGAAATGTAAATCTGATGGTGTGATGCAGGAGTGTCGATCTGTATCCTTTTGTGGGGGCCTTGGCCCCACCAATGTTGATATTGCCCCCCCCCCATGTTAATTTCCCCCCCAATAACCTATGATATTTATGCTGATATGAAAGCTAAAGGGAACAAATGAAAAACACCATGCTAATTAGAGACATTGATGTTAACCAGCACATTTTGTACTGAAAAGAAACAGATTTGGATTAGATAGTGGGCTGACTCTCCACCTTTTGCCCCAAAATTGCCGCATTTGTTCATTGCTGCAAGTTCTGCTGGTGGGAAATACTCTGACCCACAAATAAAACCCTTAAAATTACAGGGTGGAATTCATGAAATAAAGGGCTCATATTGGAAGAGCCAAAGTATTTTGCATTATGAGAATTCCGCAAGTCTGAAGTGTAGAAAAATGTCTGGCCAGATATGCTCGACTGAAACAAATACAACACCAAATAAATGCATGCGCCAGGGATATAATTAATTGAGTAATATTGTACATTCATGTGTTCACAAGACAAGTTTTGCACATCTTTTGTCATTACATCGTCCCATTTAGCCCATTCATACAAGTGTGGCATGTTTTCTTGCATGCGGTACATGGTGGGCTCTGTAATGCCGATCTAACCAGGACTGATTTTATTGACTTCCCGCTCACCCCGTGATGAGCTTACAATTTTGTGAACGACCTTACATAATGTATTATCAATATGTGATAGCGTAATGTAGTGATATTGTTGGGTTCTATTTTTATTTGCCTTCTTGCGATTCTCACCGGGTCTCATATTTCTCCATTCCTGGGCCTCATGCGCCTTAGTTGGCCCTCTGTCGAGGGTAATCATTTTCTATGAATAGGGTTTGTTATTTTCGATAGGATAAGCTCACGCGAGATTGGATCCAATGAGATTCTGGCTGTCCGTTTCATCTCAGAGTTGGGCACTGCCAATTTCGTTCCATTGGATTAGCTGACTAATAATGAAGGGGAGTAGTTCATAAAATCTACTTTCAGAATATCTATTTTCAGGAGATCTATTTTCAGACTATCTATTTGCAGAAGATCTACTCTCAAGTCTGAATGTTCAGAAGATCTCTAAATAAGTATTGCCTGTTCAGAAGATCTACTTCCCAAAGAAAATGTCCAGAAGATCTACTTATACCTGGAAATATTTGGAAGACCTCCTCAGAGGAGGAAATGTTCACAAGATGTACTGTCGGCTCTGAATGTTCAGAAGATCTACTTGAAAACGAAAGTGTTAGAAATATCTACTAATAGCTGTAGATGTTCCCAAGATCACTCCCAGGTCTGAATGTTCAGAAGATCTACAAATATCCTTCAAATGTTCCAAAGATCTACTACCCAATGAAAATGTTCAGAAGATCTAGTGATGTCTGTAAATGTTCAGAAGATCTACTCAGAGGAGGGAATGCTCGCAAGATCTACTCGCGGGTCTGAATGTTCGGAAGATCTACACTCGGTCCTGAATCTTCAGAAGATCTACTCAGAGGAGAAAATGTTTACCAGCTGTACTCTCTGGTCTGAATGTTCCAAAGATATACATTCAGATCGCAATGTTTAGAAGATCTGCTCTCAGGTTCGAATGTTCAGAAGATCTACTAAAGCTGGAATTGTTCACAAGATCTACTCCCAATTCTGATTTCCAAGCTGACAAGGCCACACACGCTGATCAGACGGCCCCAAGCTGACGAGGACACACGCTGATCAGACGGCCCCAAGCTGACAAGGCCACACACGCTGATCAGACGGCCCCAAGCTGACAAGGCCACACACGCTGATCAGACGGTCCCAAGCTGACAAGGCCACACACGCTGCTCAGACGGTCCCAAGCTGACAATGCAATACACGCTGATCAGACGGTTCCAAGCTGACAAGGCCACACACGCTGATCAGACGGCCCCAAGCTGACAAGGCCACACACGCTGATCAGACGGTCCCAAGCTGACAAGGCCACACACGATGATCAGACGGCCCCAAGCTGACAAGGCCACACACGCTGACAATGCCACACAAGCTGACAAGGCCACAGAAGCTGACAAGGTCACACACGCTGGCACGACTGGCATAATTCCGATAGAATAATTATGTTTATCAGCATGAAAAATCGGACACCTAAAAATGGACTTGAATCTGTTGCGTTACATATGCACATTTACCTACAGTTTGACACCGGGCTGTCACTTTGCATATGCCAGTATCTCACTCTCAGTCATTGGTTTGACATTCTGAGTGATTTATTTTCAAATCACAATCAGGCCGAAGCTTAGCCATTGAGCCTATGGGCGTACATAAGATACCATTTGCTTGCTGGACAGCTTTGACCATCAAAAAGGTCATTTGTCCCCAAACCAGCATCATAAAGTGACACCCATGCTTTGAGAAATGTGAATCTAACCAAAACGTGTTGTAACTTGTGCCAAGTCAACCTCCGGAAAAAAAGTACTTTTTCTCCACTACTTTTACATTGTTCTTTATCAAATAAATTGATCCGTCGATTTCATTAGAAGCAGATGGTACAGTCCGCCAGGATACATAATTTTTGCATGTATATACTCTCATCCTATATGCAATGCACATATCAGGGACCTATATAAGTCCTCCTCTGAAAATAATCTGAGAAAAGCCTATGAACATGAAAACCCTTTTCCGTGCCCTAATTACTCAGTAGGACCGCTCAGCGCGTGTCCGAGTGTGAAAAGTCGATGGTATGCGTATTTCGACACCTGAAACGTTCATGCTGTCAAAATTTTCGGTCGTCGGCGGTTATGAAGAGGAGGGCAATTGTTTTTGATGTTTTCAAGCAATTTTGAATTTCATGCAATTTCTGGTACAATTTCACCCACTGACTCCTGCTTTTGTTCCCCATCTGAACACTCGGTGCCTCTGCTGCGATTGGTTCAGCCATACTGATCGTTTGAAATATAACGAAATGCTACTGACACGTGCTGTGTGAACGGATAAGTTTGGCCCAGCCCCACAGCTTGCCGGGAGTGGGCCAACAGTAGAGCGGGTAGCCCACTAATACAGCGGGCAGCCCACTAATGTCTGTGGACCACGACACGATATTTATACTGCGCTACGTGGCGGACTCACACGAGCAGATCAAGGACTGTCCTCAGGCCGAATTTATATATATATATATATATATATATATATATATATATATATATATATATATATATATATATATATATATATATATATATATACACACATATATGCCGGCAGGAGCATTTATTTTTCACAATTATTAGGCAGCACGATACATGATGTGGATCCAAATTGAATTGGGGCACACTCCCATTCAACAAGGGTCCCATGTTGAGAAATGAAATTATGGCGGGGGAGGGTGCAAGGCTAACATTATGACCACTGAAGCGTATATAAAACAATACCGATTATACAACGGCATTATTTGATGAAAATGTTTGGGATGATTCAAATCAAATTCCTGAGGGTATATAATGTATATACAGTACAGTGCATGCGCGAATCATGCTAAACGCGCACTCAGGAAATCAATACGGAACATGTTCCTATGTGTTGAACATGTGTCAGGCGCATTACTTGACCGCGGCAGATATCGAGTGCACATAATATGAATGCTGTTGTGGTATCGGAATACCAGCAAAAGGATCCAGTTTTTTGCATCACGTTTCCCAGCATTTATTTTGCTGAGTAAATTATAAGCCGAGCTTGTTTGTTGAACTCGGATCACATTACCAGCTCGCTCAATCCAACAGCTCAATGACTGGAGGGTCGACCGCCACGGTCGAAGAAACCAGCCTCTCTCCCACTTGAAATGATCGCTACAACTTCACAGCCCCCGCCCATTCCGAATTATTACACCTCACCGACTTCAAACCATAGTCCACACAATGGTGTCGTTTGATGCAATCGATTCACGGGGCCCAGGGCGTAGCCGATATTTCCTCAAGAGTGGAGGGTGGAACTAAAAACTCCCTGGAATTCGACCAACGTGCATGTTTTCATACTCGGAAGTGCTTTATTTATGATCCTTGTGTACGCTACGTCGATTATGCACGTATAAGTATCGATTCGAGTGTCTATTTGAAGTTAATAACGTCTTAATATCGGCGTTATCGTCAAAGGTGGTGCCGACCGCCGGCCACATGAAGTGGCTCTCTGTGCAAAATGTGTGGTTGCCAGGTGAATATTCTAGAAATGGCAGGGTAGGCCATTGTGAGGTGTGTGTTGGGCTGATCTCAGAGCCTGTGTCGTACGATGGGATTCGGGTCGCTATTTGAAGTTAATAACGTCTTAATATCTCCGGCACTGTCAAATGTGGCGCTAGTCACATGCAGTGGTTGGTTCTCTGTATAAAGTTTATGGGCGTCAGGTGAATATTCTAGAAACGGTAGGGTACGCCATGGTGGGGTGTAGACTGCGCTGCTATCTGAGCGTGTTGCGTACGATTGGTCTCGGGTCGCTTTTTGACGTTAATAAAGTCTGAATACCGGCGGTATGCCAAATGTGGCGCTAGCCACATGCAGTGGGTGCCTCTCTGTGTAAAATGTATTGGTGTCTTGTGAATATTCATTCTAGAAATGGCGCGGTATGCCAGGGTAAAGTGTATGCTGGTCTGTTGACTGCATAGGTCGCGGTGTGATGTGCTTTTTCTGATACATTTTCACCTCTAGAAGGCAAGCAGTTTATTGTGGCAAGCAAATGCGTTGATCAGATGTCCTCCTCGGGAATGCTGCTGTCCAAGTTTGGCCAAATTAGTAATGCGTATTTGAATGCGAATAAGAATACGTTGTGAACATCACGGACCTTGCATGCGCTCCATGACGAAATATACACGATGCGCATGATATTAACCAAATGCCAGCCGATCGAATTCGCTGGTCTGACAGGACATCGGTGTGAATAAAAGACAATCTAGAGGTGTCCACTACCCTGTATGCAGTTTTGTCTTCGATAATTGTCATCAAGCGACATGCTTTTTATTAGCCAGTATGTCATATAGTCATATACTCAGTCATTCACATAGTCATCATGTTATCATGCACTCAGGCATTGTCGGTAATGCATTTAAGCTAAAAAGACAATACTTTAGCATGTGTGTGGTTGGCCGGGTTATATCCCTTAACAACATGAATATAGATGCTGTGAGAGCTTAACCCAAGCATTCCAAGTGGAGTCGAGCCAATGGAGCATTCCCTCGGCGTTTTTCGAATCCAGCCCCCCCCCACAAAAAAAAATCCGGCCAATGCACCTAAAATGGAGTGTCACCTATGTAGCATTTGACGTGGATAACACTGAAAAAGTGCGCTCCTGCTGTACTTTGAACCCACAACTTTTCCGTTGGACGGAAAGTGAGCTGATATTACCAGCCGCCGGGCGATAACGGTATGTACGCATCGCGTTCGGCTGACTGACATACTTCGTAGATGTCAGATGATGTAGATGACTGACATACTTCTGCTTTATATATGCGTATTCATAGTTCCAACGTTAACAGTATCTCAACTCCGACCGAAGATCACATTGCTCCGTTTAACATGACCTTTTTTGTTAACGTGACTAATTGTCGATCATGGCGAATGACATGTGTGACTTATTGATGTTCGCAAAACATTAGCGAACATTAAATTGAATGGGCTGACGATCGCCGTCTGAATTTTACCCTGGCACGCTTAGTTCCGAAAATCATGGAATAGGCTCGAACTCCTTCGTGAACGGCGTTACCCCCAGAACGTTCGTAATGCGAGGGTTAAGATGGGTCCCTACACTACCCAATTTGACGTTGGTAAAGCAATGTCTTTGCTCTCAACGTTCAGTGTATTTATATATGAATTGTCCCACACAATATTAAGCTTTCCAAAACCAAAATACCGCTATTCCAAAATCCAGTCATGCTGGGATTTACGGGCTTATTTTCGTCTGAATGACCCTTGCCCCCATAACTTTTTCAACGCATTTACACCAGTGTGCAATATTCTTTTTCATCAGAAATGGATTTATATGGCTGTACCATGCTGAAAGTTGACATAAATTTTCCATCAATAGTGTTTCAGTCAGTAGTGTTGCAGTCAGTAGTGTTTCAGTCAGTAGTGTGTCGGTCAGTAGCGTGTCGGTCAGTAGTGTTTCAGTCAGTTGTGTATCGGTTAGTAGTGTGTCGGTCAGTAGTGTGTCGGCCAGTAGCGTGTCAGTCAGTAGTGTGTCGGTCAGTAGCGTGTCGATCAGTAGCGTGTCAGTCAGTATGGTGTCGGTCAGTAGTGTGTCGGTCAGTAGCATGTCGGTCAGTAGTGTGTCAATCAGTAGTGTGTTAGTCATTAGTGTGTCGGTCAGTAGTGTGTTAGTCAGTAGTGTGTCGGCCAGTAGTGTGTCGGTCAGCAGTGTGTCGGTCAGTAGTGTGTCAGTCAGTAGTGTGTTAGTCAGTAGTGTGTCGGTCAGTAGTGTGTCGGTCAGTAGTGTGTCGGTCAGTGGCGTGTCGGTCAGTAGTGTGTCGGTCAGTAGTGTGTCGGTCAGTGGCGTGTCGGTCAGTGGTGTGTCAGTCAGTAGTGTATCGGTTAGTAGTGTGTCGGTTAGTAGTGTGTCGGTCAGTAGTAAGTCGGTCAGTAGTGTGTCGGTCAGTTGTGTGTCGGTCAGTAGTGTGTCGGTCAGTAGTGTGTCGGTCAGTAGTGTGTCGGTCAGTGGTGTGTCGGTCAGTGGCGTGTTGGTCAGTAGTGTGTCAGTCAGTAGTGTAGTGGCCGTCCACTCTGCTCTGTCGGTAGCCGTCCACTGCTCCGTCGGTGGTCGTCCACTCTGCTCTGTCGGTGGTCGTCCACTGCTCTGTCGGTGGTCGTCCACTGCTCTGTCGGTGGTCGTCCACACTGCTCTGTCGGTGGTCGTCCACACTGCTCTGTCGGTGGTCGTCCACTCTGCTCTGTCGGAGGTCGTCCACTGCTCTGTTGGTAGCCACCCAATGCTCTGCCGGTGGCAGCTCACTCTGCTCTGCTCGTCCGGTGGCCGCGTTGCTCTGCCTAGGTCAGTGCTTTCGTATGACTGCCTGCTTTTGAATTGTATGTATGGCAGTAAAATAGCCAAATCAGTGTTTGCATCAAAGGTGACGTTCGTGTTACCACAGCTAATTGTAAATTCCTGAATAACATTCGGTTATCTCCGCCCATCATTGAATTGGTACCACGGCGCATCATTTGAGATCATCTCAGGATGCTAAAAGTGGAGAGTGGTGTTGCACGTGATTGGTGCAACATTGACAGAAACGACCCTCCACCGCCGTGGCTGGTGACGCCGCTTGATGTGCAGCACAAGACAAACGAAGCCTCGAGTGACGTGTAGCAGCTGCCAGCCAGGCGGCGCAGCGTCGCAAGGACATCTTCCACGCTGTCGACATCGGTGCGTAGATGTATCACTAGGTCTAAGGGTGCAGGTAAGATATCAATGTTTGCTCCCTGTTCATGTGTATAATGTCTGTAAGCAGGGGCAGATACAGGGATTCACTGGGGATATGTGCCTCCAGTGATTTGAAGCAGGACGGGCGCAGGAGGGACAGGCTCCCGTTTGAGACGAAACGGCGGACTTTCAGCATGATCGAGTGCCCCGCCCCCCCCCCCCCCATCGCCTAACGAAGCCGTCCGCAATGATCGCAGTTGTCAGCAAGCATGGTCGAGTACACCCCCTCCCCCACGTCCAACCAAGTTGTCTGTCGAAGACGTCCTTCCGAGGAAATGTGTCTCCCTTCTCATTCAGATTCCTGGATTTTCCCCTGCCTGTAAAATAGCATGTCACTTGCAATGCATACACTTCAACAGAAGACTTAAAACTTAAAGGTACATGCAACATGAATGCAATCGTGACAAATGGCTACCAAGCATGCAATCCCTACCAACATTTACTGCTGAGCATAGTTTGTCAGTGGCTTTGCTTCTTTGTTCATGTACATGAAAATGTTTAAGTACGGGTCACATACGAGCGACATCGCAAGCCAAACTCGTAAGCCGACCATTGACTTCCACGTCCAGAACAAGAACCGAGCGTGCGAGGTACACGTATGATGACGTCCCGGGCGGCTAACAAGCCCCGAGTGCAAATGGTCCCGGTGATTAGCACATGCCCCCGCACCACCGTCGCCCCGCTTATCGACGGCACTACATTCGGGACACGGGTAGGGCGCTGTTAATGCCGACGTGCGTGTCAGTCGGCCATGGTGCCGCGATAAGGTCACCGGGCAATCGGCTCGGGAAGGCACCGGCAATGTGATGCGGCGCCACTACCGCTGCCACTCGGGGGTGCTCACCGGTAATGTGATGCGGCGCCACTACCACTGCCACTCGGGAGTGCTCACCGGTAATGTGATGCGGCGCCACTACCACTGCCACTCGGGAGTGCTCACCGGTAATGTGATGCGGCGCCACTACCACTGCCACTCGGGAGTGCTCGTGTTTGACACAGGGGTAATTTCACATGCGGTGAGTAATATCACAGGCTGGAAAATGCCTCGATTGCACACTGATATTGAGCAAACCATTGTGAGATTGGCAATGTAAATGGCATGCATGCTGTGGATATTGGTATGAATATATGGATAGCCCATTTCATTGCGATCAAAACCAGAGCCTTATTTTCCCCGTTTGAAAATATTGTCAGCGCGATCAAGCTTGGCCTTGATCATTAACAAAGCGTATTCCTCCCTCTCATTACGCAGCTTCCAGGTGGTACGCTTCACGACAGATGGACCAGATATTAAAAAAACACCCACTGTATTTGTATTTGGACCAAAATTTGCTTATGTGGTAATCTTATGCTCTGAACATGCCTGAACAAGTTTTATCCCGATCCGACTAACGGTTGCGTAGTTGTAGCCTCCAGCAGTATTGTAACGTATCATGCATCTTTGAGAAGAAAAATGATTAAAGAAAACATGACCGTCATAAAATATCAACATTTATCACATTGAGCTCGTGACCCGATGACCTCGTGACTTCGCGACCTTCTGTGACCCCCTATCCCACGGGAATTGATAAATCTGACGGCAGAAATTCAAACGGGCATGATTTGGTTGCAAATATAAAAGTGTGTTCCTTTTAAATATTTCATATATTCGTCCGTTCTTCATGGCTTTTTATGATTTTGCTATTTTCTGTACGGACGGATTTCGAGAACGTTTTCTCCCATCGGACAACTATGGGTATCGAACAATGAAAGAAAACGGATGATAAAAATTTTTTGCAACAAAAATATTTCAAACTTATTGATGTAAGCCTTATAGTTTACCTAATAAACTTCACAAAATTGAAGGTCGCCCAATATCGATACGTCATCTATAAGCTTATCTACATGCGCCGACGTAATTTTACTTCAGAAGATCTCGTGATCTTGTAATCGAAACATCTGACCATCTCAACCTTGCTGGTCTCACAGCAAGAAGTACAGTTATACCTTCATTCTACCTGTACGCATTATTTATGTGGACGTACAGTGAAATGCCTATCGTAATGCAAACACACGCGTTTTTGTCGCGGTATACATAGCGTGTCTCGGAATACATGAACATTTTCGCAAGCTTCCTGTGATTTCATCGCTCAGGTTTTGGGCACTCCCTACAATTTGCACATTATTGCACATTACTGCACCACACTAAGCAGTGCACAATAGAACAACGATGGGATAGGACGACGAAATAAACGTCAGACGATGAAAGCTTGTTTTCCATACTCACAAATTTGTAGTTTTCCAAAGTAGCTCTTGTAGTTTTCTTAACCAGTGTTGAACATTTTATGATCACCATGGTGTCGTAGCATTTTTCCGTGCAACAGCGTAGTTGTACTTCAGAGCATCTGGTGGCTATTTATAACATGCATTGAACGCCATGAAACATGATAACGATGCAGTCTGATCATATTTGACCATGCTAACATCAAAACAAGAAGTACAATTATGTTTTCTTTCCACCTGCAGATCATCATTTACACGGACGTACAGTCGAACACCTATTACCGGCCACTGTTTGCTGACACGGTGCACGTAGGCTGTGCCCGGAAACATAATTTTCGCAACCTTCATGTGACTTCATTATTCACTTCCTTGGGAAACTGTCCATGTGGACATTGTGCATGGGACTCCACAATGGTACATATGCTAGGTAAACGAAATCAGTTCAAACGGCCTAGATTTGGCTTTGAGAACCAAATCGTTACAAACGGCGTCGACTTTGAAGTTCGCCGAAACCAAATTTTGCGGGTGAACATGGATTCTGGGGTCATGGGCATCTTAGTAATGGGCAAAAAAATAGCGGAAATTCCAAGTAGTTAAAAATTGTATATCTTGCATTTTTCGCACAATGGGTTAAATAGGACGTTTTTAGTAGTACGTTTTAGGACTTTTTCTGTGGTTTCTGGTGACTGCAACGCCTAGTAGGGCATCACATCTGCTAATAAAAGGGGGTCAAACTGCTCGGATTTTCCGGAAATGGCTTTTTGAGATAGTAAATATCAATTGACAGATGATTTTAAGACGACTTCTGAAAGAACTGGTCTTGACGCATCGGCTTGGTGTAGGATATTTTGTTTCAACCTGTAAAAGTTTCTATTTTGCCGAGTTCATTTTGAAATTGTATGTACATTCAGAAAATTATAGGGCTGTTAAGATGACATATTTCATGGACCTCTCAACCGGTACAGATAGCCAGCAGCCAACCATTTTGAGGGAAAGTTAATTTGAGTTCGAACATTTTCGCAACATGAATGTGATGTATTTGTCGATTTTGGCATGTTTTGTTCTTTTAATCCAGCCTGTGTTCTGATTTTTGTTTGCAACCACATTTTTCTTCGGTGTATCCTTTTCATTTCTGATGCTGATTTTGAAGACAAAAATATAGTTTAAAGAAATCGGAGACTTTTAAAAAGTATTATTTCGATAAAAAATTCAAATTGGAAATTGCACACACAAAACCGCACTTCTGGTAATACGGGGACTGCTGACGTTTTCAATGAGTCTTTCCGGTACTTCAGCAACATTTTTTTGTTATTTGCTATGGCGACGATAAGGATCGACGCAGTGACTATCACCATTGCTTGTAGAGTTTATGGGAGAGGAAAACAGAAGAAGAAGAAGAAGAAGAGCTTGAAAAGATCCTTACGATTACGATCGCACAGGTGATCAAGCACAGAAGTTGGCCGCCGCCCCATCTCCCACCCGCCTGCTGCGATTGAATATTGCCACAATATCCAATCGCCGCGTGGCCCTGCCCTCCCAGCTCTCTCGTAGGTGTCCTTACTAGGGCATCTACGGGAAGCTCCGCCCCCCGGGTGACGTCAGACGCCCGGACCACTAGCTGGTTGTCTGCCGGAACAGCCGGCCGACGCCACTAGCTGGTTGCTCGTCGGAATAGCCGACGCAGCTCCCCTCCCGCTCCCCCTCGGCCTTGCGGCGCCCTCAGGGCACCGTCGGGAAACCGAGTTGTACCGGCGGCCAGCCTCGACTGTTTGTTTCCCAGCCCTCCCCATAGGTTAGAATCGGTCATAGGTAACTTTCTGTTTTAATGGATCGGAGCTAGCGTTCTCTGAGCGTGACTGCCCCCGCCTCTGACCGATTTTCCCAGCCCTCCAAAACTCTGTGTCTTTCTTCCCCTTTTACACGCCAGCTTTCTTCACATCTTTCCTTGCAGCATCCCCTCAGGGTGCCTTTCTTGCTTGCACCCCTTCCGGGCGCCCTTATCCACACATACACTCCACCCTCTCCCCCCCATGCCAACCTCTCTGTTGTCTGCTGTCATCAACGCCGGCGCCTTTATCTCCCTTGGAGCCGCCACCAGGCTGGAGAGTTTTGAGCTATGTACGGATTGAGAGTACGGATATAGGTACGGAGTATCAATGGTGTGGAAGGGAAGATATACGCGAGACGAACACATGGGCTTTTATTTGCCTTTAGAACATAGTCATCAGCAGTCCATAGAGACGCAATGCACAAAATTAGCACTTAGCACAAAAAGATAAACCTGCCTAATACTTGAACGCTGACACAAATTGATCCTCGCGTTTGTTATAGGTTGTTGTTATCCTCGCGTTAGCATATTACCTACCTACCGCACCAGATTTAATATGTAGGTAATTTAATCTGATTTAATAGGGTCGGGTTGCTTTGTTTTCATGTTAATTTATGAATGTGGGTTGTTCCGAAGTACAATTGCGTCGCTACGCGTAGATCCAGTTACCCGTGGGCCGCTGCCCGGGTTGGACGCGACACCGGCGCTGCCCGCCCCGCCCGCTTGTTCCGACCGATCACGCCGGATCGTGTGATTGAGCGCTGTGTTTGTGAGTGAGTGTGGAGCGGCTCAGATCCTTTCTGCAACCATCGCATTCGACATCGATGCGTCCTTGTCTTTGAATATCATACTTGCAAGAAAGAACAAAGAATGATTTGCGTACAGCACCCCAAAGACCGCAACACGTTCAAAATATGCGCATCTGAGACAAGCTTGTTTGTTGGCTTGCCTGACATATTTCAGCCGTAAATGATGCAATCAGAGCACAAATGATGACGTCATGTTTTTGAAACGTGGATTATGAGTCGTCATAGCTATCATAAAGGGTCAATCACTTACCGTAGTTGAAGCTGGCTGGCAATATCGATCAAAGCTGTCAACTGAAGGGAAAACTGGGCATTTGAAAACCGCTGAATTCGACAATCAGCTGTTGTCATCGAGTTTACTTCCGAAGTTGGGCTCGCTTGGTCGGACTTCCAGATTTCCGACTGGATGACGTCCCAGGCGCGGATGTAGGTGTACATTTGCTGGGTTTGTGCATGAACAAGCTGCTTGTCCAAAAAATGCAGCTTGTCCAAAAACGTATCGTATTAGGTAACTGCACATATTCTGTTTGCTTATTGACATACTAAATTGGTCCAACCTCCTGTTTACAAACTTCAAGATCAACGTAATTAATATGGCCTGACTCCGCCATTGGCATGTCACGACGACTACTTCCCGCTAGCGCACGCGACACCGCCTACCTTGGGACCTTGGAGAAGTCGGACGGCAAGCGACGGTTCATTCTCAGCACTGTGCACCGCTCTCCCCGGCGCAATGCTTCAGACTTGAAAGCGGATTTATCCGATCTCGAGTCACAGTACCAACAGATTTGTAATGATCATCCATCGTGTAAAATGATTATCTGCGGCGATCTAAATTGCGAGCTTACAAAGCCTGATGATGACTGCGAAAAAGCTGATCGATTTTTTTTTCTCTGATTGCTAGCTGTTTCAATTTGAACCGACACCTACTTATTCAAGCGGTCCTCTACTGGATGTTTTTAGAATGAATTGTCGCCATCTTGTGAAACGTTGTGGTTCGCGATTTTGTCATCTAGCCAGCACACATTTGTTCGCGTTTTTATCGATGTTCCTCGCTTCCATCCTGCGTGTCGCACCGTACACTCTCGTAGCTTGCGTCGGATGGACCAAGCTGCTTTGAATCGTGACCTGACGTGTGTGGTGTGGTGGAGGCTGTTTTATTTGCGGACGGTTACGTTGGCGTGGAAAGCTTTCTTCAATTGCTTTTTACCGATTTTTGGCCGGCGCGCTCCAGTTATGCGGATTCGCATACGGAATCCTAGCGCCCCAGCGGTGTCGGACAGAACTAAAGATCTCATGGTCCGCCGCCGGGAGGCACTGCGTTTTTCAGGTGACGGCTCTGCCGTGTATATAGAGCTGAACAGACAGGTGCGCTCTGCCATTCAGCACGTCTCCCTTGGCGACGTGCAGAGGCGCATCCAGGAGAGCGGACGAGGGGGCATGTGGCGGTGCATTCGGTCCACTGTAGGCGATGCCAAGGGCCATCGAAAGGCTCCCGCCGCTACGCCTGATCAGCTGAACGATTATTTGATTGGCATTGGTCCACGCATCGCTGGCGAGGTTGCTGGTCAGTGGCGTCGCCACGAAATCCTTCCAGGGGGGGGCAAGGTCGAAGGGGGCCTCCTGTTCCCCGAAAGGGGGCCTCCATTGTGTTAGGGTCTCATATTGTTTTTAGGCTCTTATACTATGGTTCGAGGATGGGGAACATGATTTCATATTCGTTTTTTTTGTTCTTGGCATGGTGCATAATTTACTCAAAACGCAATAGCACTAATCATTTTCACTGAAAACTGGGCCATACCACGGTATAAATAAGTAATATTTGGATACATACATAAGTGCCAAAACAAACCATTGTCTCAATGCTTTCTCGAATCTTCCCGCTGGCCTCTAGATTGCAGCGAGCTGGCGGGGCTGGTGCTAAGCATATCTTACAGATATCTGCCATTGATAAACCCACTTTTAAGTCATCCAAGTCTAACTGAATATAGCTAGATTCATCACTACTGTTATTTATTCCCACCAGCTTGATGTCATAAGCAAAGCTTGAACGACCATTGCTCAGTCCAAGGACGACAATTTCGCAAAGGTGACAACGAGAAGTGGATTGCATTGGTTTTCTGAGCGCCATCTTAGGAATTTATTTATTTTTATAACATTTGGTGCTGGCTACAAGGCAACTGTCACACGAGCTAAAATATATCCTCAGCGAATAAATTCACGGCAAGAACAAGCATTGAACAGCAATGCATAAATGACAATGCAACAATGCAACAATGTCAGTTGCAGCAATACATAATCCAAGCCTTCAAATTCCACGCCGTCGCGCCCATCGTTTTCGCTGTGCTGTACCGTTTTGTAAATGAGGTTGAGAAGGTATGGAAGCTGGGAAGCTCTAATCATGCAGGCTGTAATAACAGAAAACAAGTTTGTTGGAAGAAAATGCATTTAAAAACATCATTCATCCCATTTTATATGGGGCATGGATGTTGTATTGTATGCTTATGAGGGGTAATTTGTCCCCTCAATGTTGGCGTTTCCCTATGGGCGTTTGAGGGACCAGTGGAGTAGCTATATTTGCGTCAACCAGGAGGGGGCAAACGAATTTGCAGGGGGGGGAGGGGCACCTACGCCCATTAAAAAGTCCTTGGATTTCGACGGGGTTTCTTCTTGCAAATTATAGGCCTCCTGACGCGTCTTAAGGGTCTCGTCTCATTTCCTAGAGCCTTTTTACCGGTTTTCGATGTCTCCTTGTATGTCCTACCCTCCTCCATATTCAATGGTCCTCCTCTCCCGTCTTGGAGGGCCTGCTCTTGCATTCTGGGGCCCCTTTAACGTGGCATGGGGCTTCCTCTCACCTTCGAGGGGCATTCTCTGCCAAATTAGGGGCCTCCTGCCACGCCTCGGGTGGCTCCTCCTTTATCCTGGAAAAACCTTACCCGTCTTGAGGGATCTTCAATTTTGGAAACCTCACCTCCTTCCATACCTGCTACCACTAACATCTTAAGGGTCTCCACTCATTTCCTGGGAACTCTTTCCGGTCTTCGGGGCCTCATTTGGTCCTGGAGACCTACTCCTTCTTGAGGGACTCCTCTCGAGTCCGGCTGGTGCCTCATGTCTCTTCTAGAGGCCTTCTTTTTTTTCTTCAAATTAGGGGTCTCCTCTCACGTCTTGGGGGCCTCCTGCTGTGCGTTCTCCTGCTCTGCGCTCTGGATTCGATCTTTACCCATCTTAGGGTTGGTCTCTTATCTCCTCGTGGACTCCTCTTCTCTCCCAGGCGCCTCCTCTGCCAAATTACTGGCAACCTTTCCTATCTTAGTGGCCTTGTTATTTCCCGTGGACCTTCTTAGCCGTCTTCGAGCCTTCTTTTCCGCCTGGGAGCCATCTCTCTTATCCAATGGCCTTTCTCTCCTATTTTAGGGGCCTCCTCGTTCATCATGGGGTCTCATTTCCAATCTTGTGTCGTTCTCTTCCGAATTAGGTGCCTCCTGCCACGTCTCTGGATCATCCTTTTCTATTTCGGTGGAACCTCACCCGTTTGGGGCCTGCTTTTGCGTCTCCGAAACCTCATCTCATATCCAATGGCTTCATTTTCCGTCTTAGGGCCTCCTCTCATATTCTGGGGCCTCCTTTCCGGTGTTGGGGCCTCCTTTGCATTCCTGGTTGCCTCCGTGCCATTTTTGACACTCTCTTGATTTCTGGGGACTCCTCCCCTCTCCTAGGTGACTCCTTTTCCAAATTAGGGGCCTCCTTATCTGTGTTGGGAGCCTCATTACCCTCTTAGCAGGGTGCTTTTGCGTCCTAGTCCTAGATCTTCTCTTCCAGGTTCCTCCTCTTCCAAAATATGGGCCTCATCTGGCTGGTCTCGGTGGCCTTCTCTCATTCCTGCGAAGACCTTCTTACCCGTCTTGGGGCCCCTATTGCGTCCGGAGAAATATCACCTATCAGGTCTTAATTTTATATTGCAGGGGCATCCTCTTCCGTCCTGGGGCCCTCGTTTTCCAACTTAAGAATATCCTGCCACCCATCGGAAGCCTTTTCGTCTAACCTGGTGGCTTCTTGCCCGTCTCGGTGGCATCCTTTCAGTCCTGAGGGCCTCCTTTTCGTGCTGGGGTCTCCTTTTCGTCCTGGTGCCTCCTTTTCGTCCTGGGGGGCTACCTTCCAATCTCTGTTCTACGTCCAAGAGGCCTCCTTTTCGTCCTGGGGGCTACCTTCCAATCCTTCACATTTCCCATAGGGAAGGCGGCAAGTGTGAAAAACGCTTTCCCATAGCGTTACGGTAAATCCGTTTTTGACTCATAGATGGCGCCCTAATTGTCCGATTTCTAAAATTGTATTGCCAATCGTCTCCCTGTGACCTCCCCTATCGATTACTGGCACTTCGAAGAATTTCTGTTAAGTATTGAAAGTGTGGTACAAGAGTTAATAATTGTCTTTCCAACAGACATTTCTATGAAGTAATAGGAAAGCTACAGAGGATATGGTACTCTTATACATTCACCCTACTTTGCGCGCCAAGTTTGAAAAGGTCAAGTACTGACCTGCTGGATTTAGCCTCGTTTTGAAAGCGCTAACGTTGTCAGGCTAACTCGAAACCCCCAACCACGTTTTCGGGTAATGTACCCGACTTTTGGCTAATGTACCTCGTCGGAATATTTGTTTTCAGAATCGACTTTTTGCTCAATTTTGACCCCCTGGCTAAAATCAGGTTTTGGACTTAGAGTAAAACGGACAAGGGCATATTAAGCAGTGTTCTTTTGTGCATCAGAGCATGTAGTTTTATATTTTTAACTCTTCGGGAAACCTTATCTACCTTGCGATAAGGCTACTGGTCGAAACGGCGTCGATCGACACCGTTTCGACCGAAATCGATGCCGTTTCGACCACATATGTGTAGTGTTCTGAACACATGTTGCTTAACATTTTCTAATTTTTATTTTTCATATATTTTTTCTCCAGAAGGTGGTTATGATATGCTAGATTAGGTTATGTTGCATTTTTATTTTATTTACTTATGCAAGGTTGAATTGACGTTTGTCAGGTACTGATGTTTGTATGCAAAATAAAGCTCACTATTCTGAATAGCATGGGAAGTGAGATGCCATATATAATGACTCATTAATGGGAAAAATGCTATGCAGCAGATGCCTTGCATTGTTGTAATTTACCATATCAGTATGTTTGCAAATTCACTCATGAGTGAATCCTTACCATTCCTACTGAAGTCTAAAAGCTACATCATGACCTTAATTCTATGATGTATATCACAAGAACCAATCTCGATTATACTGCTCACTCAGCACACCGTGGAAGTCAATTAATGAAAGTGTTACGTCATTACTTGCATTGATAATGTAAACAGAAGGAGTCCCATCACCATATGTTAGGTCCTTCACATTGCTGCTCCATTCACCTCCATGTCCAACCCTGACCAAAATTCAGGAGCGCATCCATCTCTAAAGCAGCCTGCGGAAGAAGGTATGTATTGCAGCAAAAGTACTATGATCTGAATTTCATGGTATCCCCGTTGCCTAATAATCCATCCTTGCTTATCCATGTAGCAGATGTTTGACTTTCCTCACACTGTCTAGAGAGCTTGGGCGTTGAAGTCACGTGTCAGTGATGAAACAGATGAGCTATTCCTGAATGCTTATGTTGCAGAATTGCATGGCACAATGGCGTGCCGAACGGGAGGGGGACATTGTGGGCAGTTTCCCCCTGACAGATTGTGGGGCCCTCAAGTATCGCGTCGAGCCCCGGAAAAATTACGTCAGTCTCCCTAAAAATCCCGCTGAGGCCCCCACAAATCCACCGTGCTTCCGAAAAATCACATTTGGGGCGAAAAAGTCGCGCAGGGGCCCCTGGAAAGGACCCTCGGCCATAAACGTTCCCACCAGGGCCCCTGAAAATCACACTGGGGGCTCAAAAGAGTCGTGCTGGGGTTCAAGAAAGTCACAACGGAGGACACAAACGGACCGGCCGGGCCCCGGAAAGTCACGCTGAGCCTGGGGTAACAAAAATTATCGCCCGGGTCCCTGAAAGTCACGCTAGGAGCATGACAGGTCGCACCTGGGCTCCAAAAATATCATTGGGACTACCCAACAAATGAAGCCGGGGAAACGAAGAACAGTCCCGACATGGAAAATTACTCTGTGGTTCAAACCATCGCTCTAAATGCCCACAAAACGTGTTGGCCCCTCCAAAGCGTGTCCTAGCCACGAAAACTCGCGATAGGGATCCCAACAAGGGGCCACGGCCCCCACAAAATCGCATTTAGACCAAACAAATTCCACGACGCTGCTCTTGAAAATGTCATTGGGGCCAGAAAGTCGCGCCGGTGCCCCACAAATAGCAGCTGGCTTCCCAAAAGTCAATTTCTACCCGGAATGTCATCCTGCGGATACAAAAAAATTGCGTCAACCTTCCCCCCCTCCCCTAAAAAAAGAAGGCGTCGGGCACCGGAAAAGAAACCTGCTGATGCACCGGAAAAAAACGTTATGTGGTGTAGGACTGTGCCGGCATATGCTGTGGTGCAGGAGTGTGCTGATATGTGCTGTGGTGCAAGAGTGTCCTGGTACATGATGTGGTGCAGGAGTGTGCTGGTGATTACTGTGGTGCAGGAGTGCGTTGGCTGATGTGTGCTTTGGTGCAGGAGTCTGCAAGTATATACTGTGGTGCAGGAGTGTGCTGGTATGTGTTGTGTTACAGGAGTGTGCTGGTATGTGGTGCAGGGGTGTGCTGGTAGGCGCTGTGGTGCATGTGCATGTGCATGAGTATCACGACATCCATTCATGTCATTCAATCCATGGGGCGCTCTTTTGGGACCTCGGGGATGCGTTTTCCAGCTTCAGGGCATTCTTTCAAGCCTGTAGATGCCCTGTTTAGTCACTAGACTGTCAAAGTCGCGGGAAGCCTTTCGAAACGTCTAATGTATCTTTGAGGCCCTCGGATGCTCTTTCAAGTCCATCTCTCTATTCCAACCCTAGAAGGCCAGGTGTGTCTCTACCCCTCCCCCAGTATTTTGCATCGGAAGACCGTTTTAGGATATGTAAAGCTCCATTTCAAATATTGGGAGCACTCCCTAAGCTTCTGATATCCTTTTAAGCTGGATAATCTTCCTGTGAATTTTTCGACAGACGGAAAGTGGTGTGGCGATCGCAGTTCGATCCACTCTTCTCTGCGTCCATGCATTAGTGCGGGTCAGGACACCAAGCAATGTCGTGGCCTGGTAATGGCACGCAGTGCAGCTACCTGTTCAGAGAGTGCAGCACCTCTCCTCACCTGGACCAAACATCCAACCGATGATCACAGTTACACCACTGGCCAGCGAGTGGCTGGCATCGGTGTCGCTGCAGGTCACTGCCGAGCGCCGTCCGTGTCAACGGCGGCGAGAAAACACCGTCCCCAGGACTGCCCAACGGTGTATTGACCAGCAGGCGGAGAGACGTCGACATATGTTACCAGGACGGAGCAGATCGAAGACAGTCAATCTGACGAATACGTCTGGTGGTGTGACCACGGCCTGCCACCACGGTGTGGCGGCGTCACACAGGCCTCAGCCGCACGGGTGCGCCTAGACCTTGCACGACTTGCATGGCCCTGAAATGAGAATATTCGTCACCGGGACGAGTCGAAGTCGAACGTGGCAGCAGGAACGGGGAGAACGGGCAGCAATGGCCGCTCAAAATGGGAAGCCACACGGCATACCATGCCGCGTTGTGTTCCCATGACCGTTATTACTTTCTTGTCAAACAGAACATCCTAGTCTTGTCTGGGCGAGATAAGTTGGCGATACACTTTGATCGGCCGGTTTTCAGCACCTGACCACAACACACCACAGTTTCGGTGACACGCCTCCCACCCCCACCCCTCCCACCCCGTCGTTAACGGAGGCACCGAACACTGCCTTCTCAGCGTCTCGGCCGTCAAATGCACACCAAGGCGGCACGTGATACTCAGTCGGCGAAACCCCGTGTTTGATCTCCTTCACCCGACCTGGAGAGTCACTAGTGAACCTGGACCAAACGTTGCAGGGGTGACAAATTGTGCCAGCCGCTCTACATTGACTATTATATATATGTATATGTGTGTGTGTGTGTGTATGTGTATGGGTATATGAGTGTATTTGCGTGTGTATATGTATGTCTTGACAGGAGGTGTGACACAGGAGGAGATTCTACAGGAGGGTGTGACGAGAAAAAATGAGGTTGGGAGAGCATATAAAACCATTTTGTGATTTATATCTTCAATTTAGGAGACGGGAGAAATATAGAAGTCAATAAGAGGATAGCTGAGAGCCGGCGGGGGGGGGGGGTCGTTGAAGGAGGGAAAAGGAATGCGGGGGACCGCACAGAGACAAATATTTACACCAAACAGTGTAAGGAGAGTTAAATGATACCCATAATGCTATTCAAGGGAGCGGAACATGCTATATTAAGGCTTATCATGGATGCACAGTGAGCTGTATGGCTGCAATGATAATCAATTCCATAATGGGGGGTATCTTCACCCATTATAAGGGTTGGACAGTAGCTCCCCTTACTCCCTTGCAATTTCACTTCGCTCATGGTACGCTTCATCCTCGTATTAGGTGTGCCTTAACACTCCATACGGAAATGTGTTTCATAAATGAGTGTTACTTGACACCCGTATAGTACCAAATGCACCCATTATGATTGCTTGTATGCACTGCGCATGCGCCAACAGAAGTGACGGGTGGCGTCTTCGCACCGCCATTGTTACCGAACAAACGGATGGAAGCACGACAGGTGAGTTAAATCTGTTATAGTTGATTTCGATGTGCTTTGTTCTTCAAATATTATGTGTGCAAAGCTACAGAGGAATATAATGTCACAGTATAGCTGCCTTTCATAAGTCGTTAGGTGCAATGACAATGCAGCTCATCCATATTATGTGCCAAAAAGCAAAACATGATGGGTTACCGTTCAGGCTATCTGGACACGGATGTCGATTTCCATTCTTCTGAGGGGCTTCCCCCCCCCCCCCCATATCACTGGATTTGGTCACCCATTGTTTAGCATATCTCTGATCATGAGAAAAAAATGCATGTCATGAATAAATGATCAGGGAGGCCATGGCTGCTTTGGGAAGTCTAGACAGGGGCAGATTCAGGGGCACTGGAAGCATGCTCCCCCTCCCCCATGGAAGGTCTCTGGCCAGGAAAAACACCCCTCCAGGAAGGCTTGAGTGCACCCCTACCTCAACATTTTAAGTCAGGTATCCCTCTGAGAGAAAAGGCACACATTCAGTGTGCTTTAGTGCACCCCTCCAAATTTTAACCCTGAGGTACCACTTCAGGTACTTTCATAGTGATGCCTCTTCAGACAAAGTGCCTCCTATGACAATTCCTGGACCCACCCTTGAGCCCAGGTGAGTTCCATGCTGCTTTACTGCCTGACATTTCCTCAGCTTTCAGCTTTGAAATATTTTCATTCATGTGTGCGTAGCATTTCATAGCATATTTTGTATAACTACATCTGCCAATGGAGTTTAAATGAAATGGAGCTATTTGAAATGCTGGTAAACTTGCAGTTTAAGGTAATTCTTGAATTATTGGAATTTATCTTTTGAATGCAATGTTTATGGATGTTGTTAACATGATGAGGCCAATCATTTCCTCTGTAAATGCATACTCTTCAGTTGAGAGAAAAATAACACCCAAAAAGGGGCTTGAAGTTTGGTAATATAGCATACAAAGTAGCTTTTACAGTAAATACAAAATGGAACATAACCTAATCAAACCTAGCTGAACCTTCTATGTAGGAGAACAATTATTTTTTAATTGAAAATTTCCAGTTTTTTTTATTTAAATAAAATTAAATAATAACCTAATCTAACCTAGCCTGACCTGCTTTTCAAGAAAAAAATACTGATTTTGTGGAATACAAATGTCCCCATTTTTTGACAATGTTTCCCACCCAAAAGAAAAGCCTAATCTGACCTAAACACACCTAACCTAACAACCAAACATAACCCCTTTGCTTGAGGAAGACATGGCATTAGATATGTACACACTCAAGCATAGGATATTAAGGCGTGATATGATTGAAATGCATTAAATTATTAAAAGGTTAGATCAGATCAATCTGAATGATGCCTTTCATTTAGACTATCCCATAGGGTTCATCACTTCAGGTAAGAAAAGTCAAGGTGTAGGACAGTTAGGCAACAACAGGTCTTCAGTCAAAGGGTGGTTGATCAATGGAATGGTGATGTGGAGATTCCCGTGTTGAATCCATAAAAAATTATGATGGGCACATTTTTTTAGGCAAAAAAATATTGTTTTTTAAAGTGATAATTAGTGCTGAATGGGTGATATTTATGCTAGTGGGCGTACGCGGTACAGACATGGACATGGATGGACATGGTTAAGCAGTCATGGATAGAGTTAATTATTGGTGGAACACTTAATCCACATGTGTGTTACATGGGATCAAGTGAATAGGGCTGGGTAGATAAGGTAGAAAGGTATTGCTGGGTGTGTGGGATGTTGGTGGATAGTTTATTTGGAATTTGGGATGTGATATTGGTTGGGTCGATGGGTATCTTTTTGTCTAGGCAGATAGTATCTTCCCTTTATGGTTCTTATTAAGTCTGAGCACTTTATGACTTGGTGATTTTATGGCACTGATGGATTATCAGCATCTACTGGACCATTATAATACAAGTCACAACTCACACTTAACAATATGTAATATGTCTGCACTGTATTCAGTTAGTTTATGTTCAATCCATGATGTGACTTTCATTTGTGTGTTGTTGCTTTAAAATAAATGCATTGCAGTTCATAATTTTGAAAGGCCAATCAATACCTTACATTTGCCAGTGTTTAAGGGGTTTCTGAATGGAAAGACAGCATCAATTGATGCCACAAATAGGTTTTATGGTGGTACAGCACATATATCATCATGTACCTACAAATGTTCAGCCCCCCCCCTCCCAGCATTGATCAAGTTCTCACTGGGTATGGAGACTGACCAAATTTCTGCTCTCAACTTATAACAAACTCAAGCATCCTTGCATTTTAAATGATCCAACATCTGCAGATTTTGCTTATCCATATATTTTCTGCAATCCTATATCAATAGGTCTTAAGTGGTCATACAATCAAATGATGTGCGTGATGTAATATGCATAGGGTTTAGGCCAGGGTAGGTTAGGGAGAATTTTTCATTGATCATCCCTTTTTATCACAAATTATATGACATAAAATGTCTAAATTAAGCAACATTAAACATGTGATAAGATATCCAAGGTGTTCAAGCATTGGTTGGTCTCAAAGGCTTGAAGGAAATTTGTCACGCTTCCTATGCCAATGCCTTTCCCCAAAATACAATTGGAATTTAGTGCATGTACCCAGTTTTGAAGGACTGCATATTTTATATAATATTAGGATACACAAATTGTACCATCATAAAGCTTCATTGGGACATTAATAATTGCTGTCTTTTCACTCAGCAGCCCCTAAACACAAAAGTGGCACTGCATGAGCTGTCAGAAACCATCAGCCTTGATGCTGTTCCATATAAACATTTCCACAGTTTTGAATTGCTATTGTGATGCATGAAAAAAATGTAAATGCAATATGACAACTAATACATTGATATTTTTAAGGAAAATCCACATGTGGTTACAAGTAGATTGTGTGGACTGTTCAAGATATAGCAAAGGGGTATGGTACATGTTTAAACCTGTAAAATGACTATGAAGCTATGAACAGTCAAATCACCCACACCATGTGGGTGTGGCATATTTGTCTATCAGCTTGTTTTTATATCATATTCAGAAATGGGTCTTTAGCACTCCATAGTCATTACATGCATATAGATATATGTGTCAGTGGTGTTTATTGTTTAGTCCAATTCAATTTTATCATATTTTGTGTTGTTGTCATGCATCGTGCAAGAACTCTCAGATTGGGGTTTAAACCGGTTAAGTTATGCTTGTTTATGCCATTCATGCTGCAATTATCGAAATACAACATGTGGTATGTTTTTAATTTGCTAAGTATTAGCTTCTTGCCTATGAAATGTTACTCTTGAACAGTTTAGCTTTTTGTAACCGGGACCCAATGAGGAATCACTTATTCATTGCAAAATTGAACAGCTTTTAGGATAATTGATGAACCATGCAGTAATAAATACAGATATTACAGTCTAACATGACAGTTGAACACTTCAGCGTATGAACTTGCCATGTGATTGTTTTCAGGATGCAAGTAATGTAGCACTCCAGTACCATTGTATGCTTTGCAAATTTCAGCATAACAATTTTGCGGTTTATGCCAAGCATGTAAAACGACATAGCAAAGATCCCTACTTTGTCGTAAGATGCATATTGTGCAAAAATGAGTACACCAAAACAAAATCATGGTTGAAACACCTGAAGCAGTTTCACCAGTTCCCTGCCGAAGAAGCATCTCGTGTAGACAACAGCCAGGATTTGTCGCCATTGGATTTGGCTGATCAACTGAATGACACTCATTGCAATGTTCCATGCTCTTCAACTCCGAAACGTAATGTCGCAACGTTTATCAATTTCCTTCGTGAAAATGGCTTAGCTGAGACAGCATGCCCTGGGGCCATTCATGAGGTTCAAGGTTTAATTGAAGATTCGATCACTGAGCTTCAAGAAGATTGTTCAATTGGTATTCAGGATAAAGTACCAACACCAAGGATTCCAACGCTTCACGCTCTTCAATCATTATCAACTAATCACAAGTTCGAAGCATATGTCAAGGACAGTCTACCCTATGTAGAACCAGAATGTGTCAGGCTTGGAACAAGCAATCATGGAGTTGTGCAATCATACCAGTATGTTCCACTGTTGTCACAGATCAAGAACTTGGTGTGTTGGTGAACTTGGTGAACAAGAACCACATGTCAAGAAGTATATTTCGCTCAGAGATGATCGAAGTGTTGTGTATGCTGATGTTTTGGATGGAGACCTGCACACAGCAAGAGGCGACCTCCTGCACATAGTTTTGTACTATGATGATTTCAACGTTGTGAACCCATTAGGTAACAAAGTTAGCAAGAACAAAATATGTGCGGTTTACTTCATACTCCTGAACATTCCTCAAAGAGTTAGATCCAGAGTAGATAGCATCTTCCTACTTCAGTTATGTCACTCCAGCTATATCAAGAAGTATGGATGGGGTGCTATCTTGAAGCGTCTGATTGAAGATCTTAAGGTCTTTGAAACAGCTGGCATCAAGGTTGTCATAGATGGGTGTTCTCTTACGATCCATGGCAGGGTGGCATTTGTAGCTGGTGACAACCTTGCTGTACACTCAATTGCGGGTTTTACTGAAAACTTCAGCAAGACAGAGAAGTATTGCAGATTTTGCCACGGAACACGATCAGACTGTGCAAGACATGAATCAGAAAAGGATTTCCTGCTTCGCGACAACGGTGGATATGAATCAGATCTTCGACGTCTGGAGGAGAGTGATTGGAGTCGTGATGTTTGCAGAGCAACCGGCTTGAAGGGCAAGTGCATATTCAACGAGTTGGATAATTTCAACGTGATCGATGGTTTCCCACCGGATGTAGCCCACGACATTTTTGAGGGTGTTGTTGGGTATGTTCTTCAATTAGTTCTCACGACTGTCATCGTGATCAAGAAGTATATCAGCTGTCAAAAGACGAATGAGCTACTAGCGACGTTCTCTTGGAATGGCGAGCCAAACAAACCACAATCCTTGCGAATAGTCTCGGGACATGTTATTTGTAAACAGACTGCAAAGGAAAGCTGGCTTCTTCTGAGATACATTCCTCTGATTATTGGTGATTACATACCCTTAGACTGCCCTGAGTGGAATATTCTTGTTGATTTGGGACGTGTAGTTCAACATTTGACAGCTCGAGTGTATTCCCCTGGTGACTTAGCATTTTTGGATTGGAAGATTTCGGATTGGCTGTACAGTATCAAAACAGTGTATCCTGATTTCATTATGAAGCCCAAGTTCCATTTTATGGTGCACTATGCAACCCAAATAAAAAAGCATGGTCCCCTTCGCTTTTGCTGGACTTTACGTTTCGAGATGCTTCCGTGCTCACTCTGTTTTGAAATCTTTAGTAAGGAGGAATACAAATTTCGAGAACATATGCAGAACAGTGGCACGGAAGCATCAGAATCATCTGGCATTTGCGATGAGCTCGGCAAACTACATGGCTAGTGGAGTTGTCACTGACATCAGGCCCATGAGCAACGAGTTGGCACAGAAGCTACCTGAAGACATGAAAACTCTTATCTTGAATCAGGGACTTCAGGTGGGACGGCAAGTTCGAGTGGACAATTTGGTTTACGAGGTAGGAACGATGGTCATACTGGCAGATGATATGGAAGATGATGGGTTTATATTCGGCGAAATCGGTGCAGTGTGTACTCAAGAACCTGACTTGGCTGTATTCTTAGTGCTGAATATCCTTCGATCAAAGTACAATTCGCACACTAACGCATACAGAACTGACGTTACTGACACATGGCGCATGATGAGCATCCGTACATTGAAAGATTTCAAACCACTTCATTGCATACATGTTTCTGGTAAATGCAGTAGTGATATCGTTTTGAACTGCAGCCCGTGATATGTTCTATTTCAGATCATGTCCGCCCAACAGCCATTGACACACATGTCCGCCCAACAGCCATCTATCGCCGTCCCTGTGCAGGGCGAAGTTAACAGATACGTCAAAGTTGCGTCAAGAAGTGAACTGTTAGAAAAGAGTAAGGCTGCATTCGGGTTGACGGGAACTTTCGCACTTGAAGTGAAGAACGTGAAACATGATCTGTTCGTACGAGTGGACCCCGAGGACATTCCTGACGACGGAGTGCTTCGACTGGTACCGACCGGTGGCAGAGAAGGCAGCATCACACTGTCGACTGCCGATACTGTCCAGATCCTGGACGACTCCAGCATCCTCAGCGCTGCATCCTCTCCGAGACTGCTACCCAACCTGGCACCCACGAGTCCGTACGTATTTGCATAATATATGTTAACTCTTGTTAATTATTAGTATATGCCACTTCGGGGTATGGAGTGTACAGGGTGAGATGGGAACGGGTCCTCGCCACAGAACAGTACACATTTAAACAACAAATCATACACCTTTTGGAACATTCGTTTTTGTGTTTACTTTTGAACACGTTTTGCTTTCTTTCCTAATTTGTTTTCAGCATAGCCTATGTTTGGGTCGGATTCTTTTATCAGTTTGTATTCTTGTTTTCTGTTCTTTTTTAAACACATCTCATCTCATATCATATCTCATATTTTCATTCCTTTTCTCACAGGTCCTTAACCCTCGCACGGCTGGGGGGGTAGATACCTACCCCCCTAAGGTTTTCCCGCGAGAGCGAGAAAATGGCCCGCGGCAGCGCGCTGAAATTTGGTATACATTACCATTAGCTATTTTTACATGTTCTAAAAAAAAAATATGGTCGGGTCGTCAAAGGTCACCGAGTTATCGCGGGTCAAGTGAGGTCACCTCCAAAAATATTTAAGCAGTCGCCACGCCTTAAATAATAAAGATATTACAATGACACTTTCAGGGTTTACTTATCTTGACTGAGCGCCAAATATTTTTGGCGAACAATTTCAATCAAACGTACAATTTCAGAATTTTCGAATTTTGATTTTTTGATGACGTCATTTTTTGCACTTTGTAGTTTTATCTAAACTAACATCAACATTGCAGACAAACTATGGACTTTTGTATAATGCTAAGTTGACTTAGAACGCCATATTTTTGGTTCGTATACCTATTTCAAAAAGAAAAAATTCAAATTCCAAAATTTTACAAATCCAAAATTTTGAAAATTTAACTTTGAGTTGTAGAAATAGCTAAAGATGTAATAATAGCTAATTGTAAGGTATGCCAAATTTCAGCGTCCTGCCGCGCGCCGTTTTCCCGCTGTCGCGGGAAAACTTTGGTGGGGTAGGTATCTACCCCCTCAGCTGTGCGAGGGTTAAGTTCAAATCCTAGCGTAAAAACTACCGAAGTACTTTCGACTGGAATTTGTTCGAGCTATCCGATGCAATTGATTGATTTGATGCTGATATATATATATATAATGTGTGTATGTGTGTGTGTGTGTGTGCTTGTGTGTGTACGTACGTGCGTACGTATTTTTATTGCAAATAGGAGAATATGGTATATGCATGCTATTTTTCTGCCCAGTGGAAATAATTTATGCTTTGTCAATGCACCACGCTTGCATCTGCAGGGCACTAACTAAATAACAGCTGTTACAGGGTGGAAAAACAGCTTGATTCTGCATTTTTGTCCTTAAAAAATTATCCCACTCGGAAAGGTACCATCTCTCTGTCTCTGTCTCTGTCTCTGTCTCTGTCTCTGTCTCTGTCTCTGTCTCTGTCTCTGTCTCTGTCTCTGTCTCTGTCTCTGTCTCTGTCTCTGTCTCTGTCTCTGTCTCTGTCTCTGTCTCTGTCTCTGTCTCTGTCTCTGTCTCTGTCTCTGTCTCTGTCTCTGTCTCTGTCTCTGTCTCTGTCTCTGTCTCTGTCTCTGTCTCTGTATCTGTCTCTGTCTCTGTCTCTGTCTCTGTCTCTGTCTCTGTCTCTGTCTCTGTCTCTGTCTCTGTCTCTGTCTCTGTCTCTGTCTCTGTCTCTGTCTCTGTCTCTGTATCTGTATCTGTCTCTGTCTCTGTATCTGTCTCTGTCTCTGTCTCTGTCTCTGTCTCTGTCTCTGTCTCTGTCTCTGTCTCTGTCTCTGTCTCTGTCTCTGTCTCTGTATCTGTCTCTGTCTCTGTCTCTGTCTCTGTCTCTGTCTCTGTCTCTGTCTCTGTCTCTGTCTCTGTCTCTGTCTCTGTCTCTTTCTCTGTCTCTGTCTCTGTCTCTGTCTCTGTCTCTGTCTCTGTCTCTGTCTCTGTCTCTGTCTCTGTCTCTGTCTCTGTCTCTGTCTCTGTCTCTGTCTCTGTCTCTGTCTCTGTCTCTGTCTCTGTCTCTGTCTCTGTCTCTGTCTCTGTCTCTGTCTCTGTCTCTGTCTCTGTCTCTCTCTCTCTCTCTCTGTCTCTGTCTCTGTCTCTGTCTCTGTCTCTGTCTCTGTCTCTGTCTCTGTCTCTGTCTCTGTCTCTGTCTCTCTCTCTCTCTCTGTCTCTGTCTCTGTCTCTGTCTCTGTCTCTCTCTCTCTCTCTCTCTCTCTCTCTCTCTCTCTCTCTCTCTCTCTCTCTCTCTCTCTCTCTCTCTCTCTCTCTCTCTCTCTCTCTCTCTCTCTCTCTCTCTCTCTCTCTCTCTCTCTCTCTCTCTCTCTCTCTCTCTATATATATATATATATCGCTGTCGCTTTCTTTCTATCTCTCATACTGAAAGTTTGAGTGGCGCTGTGTGACATGGACTCCGAACTTTTGCTCTTTCGTACAAATGCCCACACTGGAAGAGAAAAAGCTGGTTCTAATGTCATAAACAGAAAACTAAAAGAACATGAACTAAAAGTTGCTCTCCAAATCTAGGAAGAACGCAAACTAAAGCTGTATCGCATTCGTTCTAATATGTCGTTTTTAATATCACTTCAACCTCGAAATCAACTTTATGTCAAAAGGACTGAACTCGCGTTGCATGCATAAGGTACACATTTGTTCCTGTCATGCAAGCTAGTCCGGCCGCTTGGTAGTAGGATGGGTCTAATTCCCTGGCAAGGTTGTCTTCTTTCCAACGAATTGGTTGCAACAGTTCTTGGTTTTTTGTTTGCACAGAAATGGGTGAAAAAGATGACGCGGGACAAGTTCAAGAACAAAAGAAGGGCCGGGAAGAAGTGGTCGTCAGATGGCTGCGCGGAAGGCAAGAAAAGAAAGTCAGCGGGCTCTGCCAAGACGGGGAGCGCTCCCAAGCGTCGATATGTGGAGGGCTTGCCCGATTATTCACCTCAGGTAAATTAGTGACTGCACTAATGGACTGTTGAATGGACTGTTGACTGCACTAATGGACTGTTGAAATACAGCTGTTTAAATGCATAAGTTTAAATAGACATATAATGATGAAATGTATTCTTTAACTAGCTTCCCTAGCTTAATATGCAATGTCATGCATGTGTTTACTATGCCGCAGTGTTCAATGCTTGTACAGGAAATGGATAATAAGGACTGTATACCTCGGGCATCGCTGTCGTAGTACTAACACCAGGTAACGTACTGGCGCTGCCAAGGAATGTTCTGTCTCCCAAATGGTGGGAACGAGCTCGACTTCCGTCATGGAGCCTCCGGGCTTTAACCTAACCACGACCGTCGCTGGCGCTCGAAAAACGTAGTGGGACACGTGCCGACAACTGTCCTGCGTGGTGGCGGCGAATTAAATGGGCAATGGTAGGGTGCATCGAAAGAAAAACAATGAAACGTTTGGACGGTCCTTTTGGTGGTCATCCAGGGTTCCATCGGCTTTGTATTGCAGGGCTTCGACCTCATGCTTGTTTGGTATAGGTCGTATTGTCACAATGCAATATACGTCACGTTACGTCACGTTGCATTTTGTCTTTATTATCTGTATGGTATGCGTTTTGAGTTGGTGACCCTAACCCCGAATTACCAAACTAGGAACTCATTAGTTCCTAGCTTGGTACTATCACTAAAAAAAACTGCTTGCAAGTTACAAAGAGCGACTTCGATATCGAAACGTACAAGAACCTGCTAAAGTCGGGTGATGCTGTGAACGTCAAAGATTTGATGGGCGAAACCTTCTCGGCTAGACGGCGGGCAATCGTGGAAGAAAATACTACTATCAAGGAGATCATGGCGGACTACCCTCTTCTCTTCACTAACGCAGAGGTAAGTTAGCTACACATAGGTACGTGGTGTTTGACCAACCTGAGGCTTACAGCCATTTACAGTGTTATGTAGGAACACAATTTTTAACCGGACATTGGCTGTACCTTCCAGGCATCAGCTCCTATGGGCATAATATTCCTGCTACGTGGCTATTTCTGGAATCAATTGACATGGTGTTTTTTTTTAAGTGCAACCGATATCGCTGGAATTATACATGTCCTGGAAGTGCGAGGAGCTTTGAATTTGTGTATATTTCCGAGGTTACGGGAAGGTTGATTTAAAATATTTCGCATGCTAAACTACCACCATATATAAGCTTGTCATATTTTATATTATACTGAACTTCAACTTTTTTTCTCTGATAGATTGTGCTCTCATTTTGGCTTCCAGAAAGTTACTTGATACTATTTGACAGCGCTGGCAAACGTATTACGTTTTTTTTATTTATAAATTCGCCCAGCACTTACTGAAAACCATAAAAAGGAGTTTCTGTTGTCAGAACATATAGAAAATTCCCCCAACTTTTTTTAAACCAAAATTTCCCTTTCCGAACCCATAACCATTGTCTCAGACCATTGTCTCCAATTCATATTATGGAACACATTTGTTTCCGGATAAAAACTGCATCTTTTATGGACTCCAGTTTGGCGTATGTCATAAATGTAACCCACATTAATTTGCACCCATTGGAGAGCTAACACCACCATGATTCTGAAAACTGCAATTCATGATCAACACTAGTTCTTATGTTCGAAAGTAAACATGAAACGTAAATCGTCATCTAAAAAAAGAAAACACTCATGTAACACAAATGTGTATATTCTTACACAGTTGTGTAGGCAAGTTTCTAGTTGGAAAACATGGCAAAATGAAACAAATAAAGGACAACCTTTAGTTGTAGCCGAGCGATTTAAAACTTTTGTCGTATCTTTTTTAATTGTTTATCTTTTTTATCTTTTTTATTTAAACTCAAAGTCACTGAACATTGCTGAACAAGAAACTCATTTCTGGTCAGCCAAGTTATGCGAGCTCGGGTATGTGTATGCTCCTAATTGTTCTATATCATTTCCGAAGCAATTCGAAGCAAATGAATATTGAAATAGCTTCTAAGAATTAAATTATGTCTTCACTCTAGATCCACCACTGTGTCGATACTGAACCCACCACTGATCTCACCACAAGTGGAACCAAGTGTTTGTTCTGAGGCAGGATTGGAGCTGAGTGTTGAACGTACTAGCATGGCTTAGCAGTAAGGTGTTGGTTTAAAAAATAATAATGCACAACTTGCTTGAATTTCAACAATAGATTTCCATTGGCGACGCCAAAGTTTGAAGCCATGTGTTTCTGTAACCAGTGTGTGGTAGTCATAAGGGTCGGCGGACCGCCCTCTTACGAGCAAAAGGATATGTTCGCCATGTCAACTTTATAGTTTGCAGTCGGAGCTGGGTCAGCGTATGAACCGAAGTATGTGTTTGGCTTGCTTCTAAAAATCCTGGTTACGCTACTGCTACTGATTACTGTTGTCCTGGTGGTATGCAGATGCAATGGTCTTAAATCTCCCGTTTGAGATCTTGGGGATGCAGCGATCACCCAAGAATTGCAACTTTGATTATCCATTCATACTACCCAGATTGGTGGATAAAGGTCCTCACTTTTCGCTACCATTGGCTAGATTAATGAATGTGTGAACGCGGCTGCGAACACTTTTGGATATGGCCATCATGTTTTCAAGTGTGGGGAACCAATATCATGAATCAAAGGACTGATGCAAGGAAGTATTTGGATGCAAGTTCGATTACAAAATGTTCATTTGTTGACCATATTAATGGCCTAGATCATGGCCCTTAGGTCATGGATGACCCGAGTTGTTTTGAAATTTATATTCTGCTGAAAATGTATCGTTCTTATTTTTCTGGGGTAAAAAATAGATGCCAAATTCGAAATCGGCATTGAATATTATTCCGGGATGTTCCCCAACCATTACTCTGGGAGCATAACCAAATAAGGCATAATGAAGCGCTACATATAAACTTGAAAACATTGCATTGAATAACTGGAATTAAGATTTAGGCTCCTTTATGGTATGCATACGAATATATTGGAACGTCTTTTCTTATCTAAGGCGTAATTTTGGGCATAAGCATGTATATCCCGTGCAGTGGGTCCATGCACATGTGCAAGGTATGTGACGTGCGTAAATGACAGGTTCTCCTGTGAATGTGAACTCAATGTGAACTCATGCGCACCGTTTTCAAACAGGTTCTAAAGCGAAAAATATTTCAGAGATATTTGAATCTGTTTTAGAGGACCTGACCTGTGACAACATCGATGTCCTCTCGTCGACACAAATAATTACGGCATGGTGAATTGTGTTGTGCTATTCGTTGCAATTCGTTTCATTTCGTTCCGTCCATTGGTTCCGGAGTTGACAGGATAAAATCCTCCCAGTGACTGGTGTATGGGAGAACACGCCAGCGACTGCCGGGTTAATTTGGTGTCGTAGCATGTGTATTTACTCTAACAAGGCATACTGCCCTCATTGCAGAAAGCGCCGTCAAACAGGCCATGGCCGTGCTCCGAGAGCCCTGGCAGATGGATTCTGCTGAACCACGGGACGGCATCCCACACCTTCAGAAGCTTACTTCAGGGTACACCATTTGGGTAGAGAGACAGCAGTGCTACACTGTCTAAAGTGTGGAGTCGGCTGTCCTGATGTTTACGCTGGCACACTCGGTATTTAACTGCCAGTTTTCGAAACGTTATAGGTGTTTCGGAACTTTCATTCAAAGGTATGTGCTGGGAATTGACGATGGAATCGCGGTCCCCGATAAGACATTATCCTTCATCCAAAAACTTTAAGTTTTGAAGCAACTAGTAGCGTTGTTCCGATACTGTAGCGGTGTCTCCGATAAGACCCTATCCTCCATCCCAAAACTGAATTTTGAAGTAGCGTAGTTCCGTACCGCAGTTCGGTAGCGTAGTGGAAGCGACTCGTTTTTCTTTACGGTACTGTATTAAGCAGTAGTTTGATTAATGCGTTCAGCTATCTCGCTTATATCGGTGTTGATCGGTTATGTTTAATAAAACTGAAAATGAAATGGAACTGTTTTCAGGTTTTGGCGACATACAGTGAAAATATTCATCCTTTGAAACGTCAAAGAATGGTGCGCGTTGACGATGCAATGTTATTTGTATGCCTTTATATCAGTGTATCATGTAAATTTTGTGCATATTATTTTAGATGCCGAAAATGTACTTTTTGAAGTGTGCTATCACACCAGAGGGTGTAGACGAACACCCATAGCTTCGGGTGTTGAGCTACACCCTAGGTGTAGGGTTACTTTTTATTGAGAAGGGTGTTATTTTGGAGCTTTCCGGGATCCGTGACCGGGTGGTGTAACACAACTACCATAATGGGTGTCAACGAACACCCTTAGTGAAGTATTAATGAACTGATGTGGTACATGAACACTCTTTAGCAGGGTTACGGGAGCTGAAGAGTTTGAAAAACACGCCTTTTTTAACCGGGTAAAATGCTCAACGAACACCCATTATTCGGCTTATCTAACTCTTTATAAAAGTGTTGTTTTGTCGCCGTGACTTTCCGCATTATGGGTGTGAATATTTTTATCTGTGCGTGGAATGGTAGCTGAGAGACGGGAGAATGGTAATTGAGAACATCGAGAAGGTCGACTTTAACCGATCAACTCGTTGTGTGCAGACTTACGTCTCACACAGCACCAGCCGCCACACTTGCAGGGTTTGCAGACTTTACCAGGAGGGCACCAGCCGTAGCCCGGTTTGCCGCACACCTTCACGATTGCAACGAACCCAGACACAAAGCGTAATAGATCGTATCTGGTTCGGTGACCAAGACTACGTGGAGCGTCACAGGGATATCCTCTGTCTGTGTGTCTCCGTATGTCTGGATGTGTTGGATCTTTTTTCAACAACATGCTGTATTTTTTTGTTAAATATTACCAATGTTTAATATCATACCGTTCAAACATTTCAACCCGCATTTGTACCATTTTCACGGTTCGATAGTTATTCGATACCTACAGCACAGCAACATGTTGACAAATGTACACGCGATAAAGAACGTTCTACTTATTGAAGAACACTTCCACTTACATTGACACTTCCACCTTCATATCAGACAATGGCCCCGCCCCCTCATATACTTCATCACTGCAACATAACCCTGTCATACAGTGGGAGTTGTTTCAGTTGCTTGTTTTGTATATTGATGATAGACCTTCTGTGTGCCTGATGTACAGTGTCCCCAGTGCCGTCGGTCATCTGCGGTCGTTGCATCGTACAAGCATTCTGGTGTTCGATGTCAGAGAGTGTCGTGTTATGACAGTATTGTGGTGGTCCTACCAGGTGTGTTGAGTCCCCCTCCTGCCAATGCCTCGCCAATGTCCTGTCGGATTTAAATTGGAACCGGTAAACTAGATTGATCCGCTTGAGTATGGATAGCACGTGTGATGCTATGTTTTTTCAACACCAGGGAATATGTTTTGGGACTCTTGTAATACATTACATGGCGAATCTTTCGGTTATCGTCAGTAGATATGCAGTTTGGTTTCACTAATTCACGGACACTTTTCATGAGCCTTCCGTGCGAATGCTACCGTATTCTTGTAGAATACCACTAACTTCTCTGTTGTTGCTGCTGCGCTTTTTTCCACACGTAGTTGTGTAGTATCTATGCCAAACTGCATTGGAGTCGGAACTTCTGTACCCATTATTCATCAATATTTGACATGCCCTCTATAATTATCCATGAAGTGATCTGATTCGTTAGGTATAAAAAATGGGTCAAGGCTCCCATTACATCCGTGTTTGTAGGCATTTGAGGAAGGATAGCTGGGGTTCGGAGGAAGTACATAATTCTGGCAAGGATAGTTAGATAGCGGCCGATAAGAGGGAAGTTGAAAATTGAAGGAATTATTGTTGGCAGCCGGGAGAAGGGTTTCGAGAGCCGGGAGAAGCTCTACTGGAACGGCGCACTGGTTGTGTGCAGACTTACGTGTCACGCAGCACCATGTGACCCACTTGCAGGGTTTGCAGACTTGACCAGGAGGGCACCAGCCGTAGCCGTGTATGCCGCACCACTTCTTACCACCAGCTGTAGCAGATCCGGACATCGGGCGTCAGGATGGTATTCGTGTCAGTAACACAGTTCACACTGAGCGTCAGAGTGGTATTCGTGTCAATGTCACAGTTCACACCGAGCGTCACAGAGGTATTCGTGTCAGTGACACAGATCACATCGATCGTCACAGAGGTATTCGTGTCAATGTCACAGTTCACATCGAGCGTCACAGAGGTATCCTTATCAGTGACACAGTTCACACCGATCGTCACAGAGGTATTCGTGTCAATGTCACAGTTCACACCGAGCGTCACAGAGGTATCCTTGTCAGTGAAACAGTTCACACCGAGCGTCACAGAGGTATTCGTGTCAGTGACACAGATCACATCGATCGTCACAGAGGTATTCGTGTCAATGTCTCAGTTCACATCGAGCGTCACAGAGGTATCCTTATCAGTGACACAGTTCACACCGATCGTCACAGAGGTATTCGTGTCAATGTCACAGTTCACACCGAGCGTCACAGAGGTATCCTTGTCAGTGACACAGTTCACACCGAGCGTCACAGAGGTATTCGTGTCAGTGACACAGATCACATCGATCGTCACAGAGGTATTCGTGTCAGTGACACAGTTCACACCGATCGTCACAGAGGTATTCGTGTCAGTGACACAGATCACACCGATCGTCACAGAGGTATTCGTGTCAGTCACACAGTTCACATCGATCGTCACAGAGGTATTCATGTCAGTGACACAGTTCACACCGAGCATCAGAGTGGTATTCGTGTCAATGTCACAGTTCACACCGAGCGTCAGGGAGGTATCCTTGTCAGTGGCACAGTTTACACCGATCGTCACAGAGGTATCCGTGTCAATGTCACAGTTCACACCGAGCATCAGGGTGGTATCCTTGTCAGTGACACAGTTCACACCGATCGTCACAGAGGTATTCATGTCAGTGACACAGTTCACACCGATCGTCACAGAGGTATTCATGTCAGTGACACAGTTCACACCGATCGTCACAGAGGTATTCATGTCAGTGACACAGTTCACACCGAGCATCAGAGTGGTATTCGTGTCAATGTCACAGTTCACACCGAGCGTCAGGGGGGTTTCCTTGTCAGTGACACAGTTCACACCGAGCATCACAGAGGTATCCTTGTCAGTGACACAGACCACATCGATCGTCAGGGAGGGAAGAGGGAAGGGAAGTGACAGCCCATACAGAGCGTCACAGAGTATATGTATATGTATATGTATATATGTTTTTATATATATATATAGTATATATATATATATATATATATATATATATATATATATATATATATATATATATATATATATATATATATATATATATATATATATATATATATATATATATATATATGTATATATATATATATATATATATATATATATATATATATATATATATATATATATATATATATATATATATATATATATATATATATATATACATATATATATATATATATATATATATATATATATATATATATATATATATATATATATATATATATATATATATCATATTATATATATATATATATATACATATATACATATATATATATATATATATATATATATATATATATATATATATATATATATATATATATATATATATATATATATATATATATATATATATATATATATATATATATATATATATATATATATATATATATATATATATATATATATATATATGTATATATATATAAATGTATATATGACAACATACCTCGGTGTGTCTTCGCATACTCGGATCGTTTTTCGGTTACATGCTGTATGTGTATTCAAAATCTTGCCAAATGTTGATATTTCTTCCGACGTTTCAACCTACTTGGGCCATTTTCAAGGTTCGATAGTTGTTTCAAAGATTAAAGCACCATAGACCATTCATCATATTGAAAATTAAAGATGCGATAAATAACGTTCTATTTGTTGAAGAACACTTTCACTTTCATCTTAACTCCACTTCAGTTTGCATTTCAGACAATAATGACCACCCCCGTCCAAATAGTTCATCACTGCACCATGATTATCATGCATTGGGAGTTGTGCCAGCTACTTGGTTTAATTGTTGATAATAGGTTCGGCGTGCCAAATGTACAGTGTTCCTGATGCTGTGAGACTCCACCGGTCGTTGCATCGTGTTATTACCATTATTATCCATTGCATACCATTATATAAGCGATTACCATTATAATTGCATATAAAGAACAATACTACTGCGCTCCCTGGACATTTAAAGTGAACTCATCAAGCACTACAGTCGATAATCTTAGCATCCCACTTTGTGCGGTAAGCAGTGTTATTGAAACTGCCGCATATGTTGCTTGTAGACGAAACCGATCGTGATGAGGCGCTCGGACGTCCTCGTTGTTTCTGAAGAGGCGCAAGTGTGTACAAAATATCTGCACGTACTTCCAAGTCAACTAAATTTGCTCCTCAAAAAGGTATTGATCGAATCTATGCACGTGATTGTAATATTCGCATGTAAGTGGAGATAAGCTAGTGCCGACAACTGCGAATAAAGTATTTATTTTAAATTTATATTAACTGTTATGCCCGCATCAGTTATGTTGCTTCGATTCGAAATAGCATAACTGGAGATTCTATTATTTACGAAGCTTCATACGCGAACAAGCTGGTAGTGCTAGGACACTAAGTTTTGCAAATCAAAGAACATATTTTCACATTCACATCACAATGGCAGTCATTAGTAAGAGGCTTTATCGGTACATTTGACAAAGTATGATGTTGTAATCATTACTTCATTAATACGAAAACAAAATATAATCATGAAATACTAATGAGATAAAAGCGATTCCCTTTAGATTTTACTACAAAATATAACCCTCTTCCTTCTTCAAGCCTGGCTAACTGTGTTCACAAACGCATACTTTACGCAACCGAATATTCGTGGAAATGCACATCAATATGCAGTTGGTAGCGTTGCTACCAAATAACGACGGAGATGGCTCTTTAGAATATTGGAATAAATGATGGCATTTTAATATCCAGGGTTCCGGACAAGGGAATCCGATATCATTATCACCAAGGTGTGTGTGCAAGCAATAATGCTGCAAAACAAACCCTGAACGGAGTTCAATGATGTTCGTTGTTCTCACGAAAAGCAAGTCAGGGATAAAAGTAGCCTTCCACTTGTGCAGATAGCGCAGTATGGCCACATTAGTCTGGTGGATCGGAAGCTCTGTTCGAAAAAGGAATTGAGGCAGAGTATGGCCTAACTACATAATGAGACTATCACGAGTAAAAACATTGGCTGACGGTACTCATGGGCATGTTACACATTTACCACAGAAACCGTATGGTTCACGAGGCTCTGTCTATACAAATGTATATTCCGTCCCTCAGCACAATATATGTACATACTATATACAGGTATATATATATATATATATATATATATATATATATATATATATATATATATATATATATATATATATATATATATATATATATATATATATATATATATATATATATATATATATATATATATATATATATATATATATATATATATATATATATATATATATATATATATATATATATATATATATATATATATATATATATATATATATATATATATATATATATATATATATATATATATATATATATATACATGTGTGTAGATATATATACATCTTCCTGGTTTGGAACTTGGTAATGGGTGTATTAACTACCTGATTTTACAGGTGTGTGTTTCTGAAAATGAAAAATGAGCTCGTGTAAAATATGATGGACTTTCCGATGCAAATCATGCTATTTGTTTGCATGTTCTTTGCATATAATTCCTTCCACTCCACATCGGACTTCTTGTGGGATGTTACGCTAATCATTTTGAGAGGGAGCAAGGAATATTAGTCATTTTATGTATAAGGAATGGACCGTACCACCTCAAAATACTATAATTCAAGTATTCAATGAAACAAAATATTGGAGCCTGCAGGGGTCAGTTCGCCAAAATTTAGGGAGTATCATGAAGGTCAAGGTGGGGGATATGGCAGCCGATCCTCAGCTAAACGGGATCCTTCATCGTGCCGCAATTACGAACAAGGCGGCAGAAACTGACTAAGACTATTTTGCACCACTCCAAATTGATTATTTGCCTACAGTTCACAGAGGTGAGTACCTGAGTATCACATCCAGCTCAGGTGCCCTGCGACTGTGTGATGTGCTTAGCGTGTCAACAGCGACCCTGCTGCGTGGACAGGCGCACGGAAAGTAAGCCAATGCAGCTATATGTTGTCCTTGCATCATGTACACATGGGCTGCCGGACGCCAACACTCACCCTCGACGGCCGCAGCCACCAGACAGAGCACCAGCAGGACGAACAGCAGACGCATGACTGTCAGCTGTGGCAACCTGTGCGGAACATACTCCGGCCGACTCGGCCGCCACCTTTTATACGCTGTCAATGCATGTATGTGGGCACGATACGTCACTCATGGCTGGCTGTTTGTCAGGCTCACCTTTGTGGTGCGCCCCTGTGGCCAGGGCCACCGATACGCCGACGGCCCAGGCGTTGCTAGGCAGCCATGGCGTGGTCTGGCCTCGTATACGGAGGTTCCGACCGGGTGGAACGCTCTCGACCCCTACTCTGTGCTACACAGATTTACACTGGCGCTGCGAAGAGGTCAATTTGACCCCACCTTCCGTTGTAACAATGTTAGATATAATTATACCGTTCGGCCCTCATCGTTAGAATACGCAGTTATATTACGTCGCGTGTCGCGTGAATCATGCCACCAATGTTGACGGCCGGCTGGACGCATCTTAATGCATGTTATGACTTACGGCCGATACCTGAGCCACCGACGACGAACGCAACGAATGCTGACATGAATGTTATGGGTTATGTTGGGGATCGGAGCCGGACAGCGACGACTGTGCATCCTGACTAGACAGCTTAGGAATGCCACTGTCAACTGCAGGAAGGAAATGCTTATCAAATGTTATGGGTTATGCTGGTACCCGAGCCGATGGCCGCTGACCAAACGGCGCCCCTGTAGATAAGGCCGACATACCAGTTTATGCCTCCCGTCTGGACGACCATTATATATAGTCGAGGGATCGAGGCTAGACAGGTCAGAAGAGATTGAGCTCTCTCGCACGCTAGACTATTGTCTGTGGTGCTGGCAGTTGCATATAAATTAACTGCCAGTACTTATAAACTTTCGGCTTTACGCTCGTCCATCATCCATACGCTGGAACGAGCTTATTGATAATAATTTTGCCGCCTTCAATTAGTTCAAATATAGTGTAAAGTTCCGCTGTACTTTGGAACGGAGTTATCTCGTCGCTGGTCCTCTAGACTCTTCACGCGGCCAACGGGACCGACTTCACTATACCTCCAAACAATTGTAGATGTTAACTTCGACAACGGATGTAGGAAATCGCTGTAAGATTATGCATGCTTTCCCATAAATCATGAGCGCACCGTTTCGGCAAGATCAATAGAGATGGGGTATATCAAAATCACAGAGCTACGACACGTCAATGTGATGTAACGACGCCGTCTGAATAAGTTGTTTTTAATGAGCTGTCAAATACATTACATTTTAACAATTGTCAGGCGCTAACCCACAAAGACATGATCGTAGTTAAGTATGGATAAATATAAAATTGTCAAAACATAGTGCGAAATGATGGCAAGGTGACTACAGGTCATGTCACTAGTTCAAGCTTAGAAATTAATTGTACTTGTTATGTATCATTTTCTATCAAAACAACATTTTCGAAAACCTGACTAAGCATGATGGAAAGTCATGTCCTCTAACGGTATCTCGGGTTTGCAGTCAATGTCAGTTCTGGTCACTTGGTATATGAAACGTCTCAAAAGCTTACCTATCACAGGCGCTTCGAATAATAAAGCACGTGTCGAGCACGTGGTAAACAATGTTTATTGTGTGTGTATTGTGGTGTGTCGATGGAAGCCGATCACATTTGGATAGCAATAAAAGCATGCGCAAGGGCCTAAAGTTATGAGAAAAGTACAAAAACCCAGAATTAAATCGGTTTTACCTTAGGCGCACAGACGATTTGTGAACAGCATGTCGGCTCCAGCCCGCCAGCCATCAGTGAAAATGTAGAGACAGGTCAATCATTTATGAATACCACCATTTTTGTATTTTAGTTATGCGCTGAACATGATGTGAGAGACGACCAAAGATAGGTGTTCAGGAAACAGAACGTGTTCAGATACTCTTCTCCTACTGTAGGTAATTGAGAACATGGGTAGTGCCCTTTCTGGCACAGTGACCTGGTAGACATATACGAGGCTGGATATCTCTCACGAAGCCAGGGGATCTTTATTTTCAAGACATACTTTCAGACTGAATAGGGAAAATGAGAAGTTAACATTAACAGGGTACCAAACCAGGGGCGTTCAGACCCCAGTCGACGCACCCGGGATATCCAGCTATAGACATTTATAGCTTTATAACTTTATATAGGGTGTACCTAGCAATGGATTCAGCACCTTCCTTCGGGATGTCATACTGATGAGATTGTCTATGGTAGCACAATGGGTATGATGGGAGGAGTTTGCAATTGTTGAGTGTGTTATGCAATAGCAAGTGAATGGTGCTAGATAGGCTGGGATATATAGCTCCCTATGAACTTGAGATCAGGGATTGATTGGGGTGAGAGTATGTACATTTCTAGTACCTTTTCTAGATAGGCTTAACCCAGATGGGCCCCCGTGGCTCTTATTAAGCCTTAACACTTTATGACTGTATGACATGCGACATATTTCCATGATTTAGATATGTCAATTATAAACCTATAAATACTTACATTTTTCTGTATGCCCGCGTGTAAAGTTCTGGAACTTCATATGCCTCTCGCGGAGCATACACGAAGACACCTCTCGCGCGATGTTCAACGGCCATTCAAGATGGCTAACGCACGTGGGCTGACGCTGACTACCAATCTGCGAGTTACCGTTTTGGGTAGGACATCCGTTTAAGGGTAATCGTTTTGGGTAACCACATAACGACACACGATTAACTGGTCGCCCTGTAAGAGTTACCCGCGATCTGCGAGACTGCCGTTGTAATTAGTTGAGTGGAGCATGCATCAGGTGTATCGCAAAAGAGTAAACATTTACCCTTCCATGGATAAACCCTGATTTGGTAGCTACTCTCTCACCACGACGCTGAATATGTATATCTTAACCCCAAACAAGGTAGTTCATTTTCAAATTACTCGCCATCATTGGGTGCCGTGAAAGAGTTACCCGTGAGCCTTGGGTAGTTTTGCTCTCAGCGGGGTAATTTTGTTTTCAGTGAGCGCCTTGTTTGATGTATATTGTTATGCTATATGGATTCAAGGTCATATTAGGTCACCGAGTTCAAGTAAGGTCAAGTTCATGACAGGTCAATGGAACCAAACTTGGTCAACTGGAATGTTGTCATAAACGCAAATGACTGTCATGCGATTGATGTCATTTTGCATGTTACTCCCTACTCATCCTGAAAACTACTGTTTGTGTCATTGTATACCTAAGCGTTACCATACTTCATTCATGTTCTGCACTCCTTTCTTCTCGAAGCCGATTGCGCCGAGTCGCCCGACGGAGCAGTCGGGCGGGCGGTCCGGTTCCGGTAACTGGAACAGGTAACTAACCTGATAAAGTGCTGTTATATAGGTGACTTGAGGTCAAATGCCGGGTCTAGCATCTGCATCGCATCATTAGTCATGCCCAAAACATCATTGATTCCCATTTTGGGGTATTTAAACACAATTACAGCGATCCATAGCAATGACAATCCAAGCCACGCAAAGAGCAAATTGTGACATGTGACCTCATTTGACCTTGAAAATATTGACCTAGGGTCATGATATTTGCACACAGTAGTATTCACTACCGTACCCATCCACCCTGAAAATTTAATTACTCTAGCTTTAATAGGAGCCGATATCTTAGGGGGACGGAATCCTCCCCCTTCCAGGGCGCGTAATTTTCAGATTCGTTTTCAGTGAAGGTGGTTTCGGACGTCCGTGAAGTTAGCGACTTATTCAGCGACGGATTCAGCGACGGATTCAGATTTCCTTCAAAACCGGTGTATAGGTCAAATATAGCACGCTGAGCACGAATATGACCTTCATTTGGCCGGTCAAGGTCAAATTCGAGGTCAAATTCAAGGTCAAAGGAAGGGGTACCGCATAACGTCCCGAATTTACCGCGATTGTCTCTAAATTGGTGCCAGATGATGCCAGGCCTGATGTCTTGCGTCCGTCAAGGTGACCTGACCCATGACCTTTGACATTGGGGGTCAAATTCAAGGTCAAAGACGGTACCGCATAACGTCCCGAATTTACCGCACGATTGTTTCTAAATTGGTGCCAGATGATGCCAGGCCTGATGTCTTGCGTCCGTCAAGGTGACCTGACCCATGACCTTTGACATTGGGGTCAAATTCAAGGTCAAAGGACGGGGGTACCGCATAACGTCCCGAATTTACCGCACGATCGTCTCTAAATTAGTGCCAGATGATAGCCAGGCCTGATGTCTAGCGTCCGTCAAAGTGACCTGACCCATGACCTTTGACCTTATGGGGTCAAATTTAAGGTCAAAGGACGGGGTACCGCATAACGTCCCGAATTTACCGCACGAATGTCTCTAAATTAGTGCCGGATGATAGCCAGGCCTGATGTCTAGCGTCCGTCAAGGTGACCTGACCCATGACCTTTGACCTTGGGGGTCAAATTCAAGGTCAAAAGGACGGGGTACCGCATAACGTCCCGAATTTACCGCACGATTGTCTCTAAATTGGTGCCAGATGATGCCAGGCCTGATGTCTAGCGTCCGTCAAGGTGACCTGACCCATGACTTTTGACCTTGGGGGTCAAATTCAAGGTCAAAGGACGGGGTACCGCATAACGTCCCAAATTTACCGCACGATTGTCTCTAAATTGGTGCCAGATGATAGCCAGGCCTGATGTCTAGCGTCCGTCAAGGTGACCTGACCAATGACCGTTGACCTTGGGGGGTCAAATTCAAGGTCAAAGGACGGGATACCGCATAACGTCCCGAATTTACCGCACGATTGTCTCTAAATTGGTGCCAGATGATAGCCAGGCCTGATGTCTAGCGTCCGCCAAGGTGACCTGACCCATGACCGTTGACCTTGGGGGTCAAATTCAAGGTCAAAGGACGGGGTACCGCATAACGTCACGAATTTACCGCACGATCGTCTCTAAATTAGTGCCAGATGATAGCCAGGCCTGATGTCTTGCGTCCATCAAGGTGACCTGACCCATGACCTTTGACCTTGGGGGTCAAATTCAAGGTCAAAGGACGGGGTACCGCATAACCTCCAGAATTTACCGCACGATCGTCTCTAAATTGGTGCCAGATGATAGCCAGGCCTGATGTCTAGCGTCCGTCAAGGTGACCTGACCCATGACCTTTGACCTTGGGGGGGTCAAAGGACGGGGTACCGCATAACGTCCCGAATTTACCGCACGATTGTCTCTAAATTGGTTCCAGATGATAGCCAGGCCTGATGTCTAGCGTCCGTCAAGGTGACCTGACCCATGACCTTTGACCTTGGGGGTCAAATTCAAGGTCAAAGGACGGGGTACCGCATAACGTCCCGAATTTACCGCACGATCGTCTCTAAATTGGTGCCAGATGATAGCCAGACCTGATGGGTAGCGTCCGTCAAGGTGACCTGACCCATGACCTTTGACCTTGAGGGTCAAAAGGTTAGCGACTTATTCAGCGACGGATTCAGCGACGGATTCAGATCCTTTAAAACCGGTGTATAGGTCAAATATGGCACGCTGAAGCCGAATATGACCTTCATTTGGCCGGTCAAGGTCAAATTCGAGGTCAAATTCAAGGTCAAAGGAAGGGGTACCGCATAACGTCCCGAATTTACCGCACGATCGTCTCTAAATTAGTGCCAGATGATAGCCAGGCCTGATGTCTAGCGTCCGTCAAGGTGACCTGACCCATGACCTTTGACCTTGGGGGTAAAATTCAAGGTCAAAGGACGGGGTACCGCATAACGTCCCGAATTTACCGCATGATCGTCTCTAAATTGGTGCCAGATGATAGCCAGACCTGATGGGTAGCGTCCGTCAAGGTGACGTGACCCATGACCTTTGGGGAACGGGTGGTGGTGGTAGCTCCCCCATCCGGTTGAGTGACTTATTCAGCGACGTGATTCCCCTTTACGGATCAACGATTTGAGTCTTCAACACTGGTGTATAGCTCCAAAAATGCGGGGAGCACCCTTGCACGAATAGGTTCGGCGCTTCCTCTTTGGCCCCACCACCTTCACCAGCTGAATTGCAGTCGTCACGTTCCTTTTCTTGGCAAGGATGCATGTTTGGCGCCCTTTGCATAGCCTTCCTTTCTTTACCATCACATCTTCTTTCTAAACGGGTGATGTCGCTCAGTATCACTCTAGCACAGGCCTGATGCCTAGCCCAGTCTTGCCTCGTAGGATGTTTACCTTCAGCTTCTTAAAATGACCTTTGACAGCATTGGGCGGTCAAACACTTCAGAGGCCTCAAGGCCCCAGAATGGGATCAGCGGGAGGATGTTGGTCTGGAGTTTTTTCAGAAGGTCCGGGCAGTAGAACCGGTTTGACACATCTCCGTCCTGACTTAACCCACACCGAACTGACTCGGCGGTCTGGACAAAGTACCTTCCGAATGGGGTGCTGTCGCGTAGTGGCCCCTTTACCGAACACATCGGTTCTTCATCTGTGGTATCCTCCTCTTTCTCTTCTTCTTGTTCATCGTCATCGGTGGTCTCCATCGATATTTGAACATCAACTTGCTCATGAGACAGGGCGAGTTTGCAGATGTTGGTGTACGTTTCGGTCACCTCCTCCATGTTCCGGCAGTGCGCCAACCTGGTCAACATCCACATATACCCGTGCCTCACTGCCCTGTCTCTTACTTCCTTCTTCAGCAACGTTGCCCAATTCTTGGCGACATGAGCGATGCACAGTCGAAACTGCACGCTTGTTTGGTCAGCATTCTGCGGGCTGTTGACGGCCACCCACACTTTCTGAAGGTATTCTCTTACGTTGCTCTGGGCGTAACATGTGATAGACGCGTGCATCAATGGCCAACTGAAGTCTGTGACGATCACCGGCGGGAAAACTGGCGCGTTGAAAACGATCTTGAAGGCTTCGAACAGCCGCATGAGGAAATGAGTGATGGTTGCTGTTGTGTGGCCATTCGCGAGCATAACAGCCAGTGGGTATCCTTTGCCATCACTGCCTGCTGCAACCACGGCGTAACAAAAGACCTTCTTGCCATTAACATCTCTGACGATGGATCCAGTCGCATCGAAATGTAGAGCTGTCGGTTGTGCCTTGTACTTCCTCAGCATGGTTTCCACATAGATGTGGACCAAAAAGGGCTCGTAAGAATGACTGTGAATCGCGCCCATGAGTTTCTCAGACTGTGTGTCACACGCCACTGAGGCAAGCGCGGTGGTGCCTATATCCACATGAAGGTCTTCGCTGAATCTTGATTTCTTTGCTTCCTCAGACGCCGCTTTGCGAAGCACTTCGATGCTAGGGACTCCAGAAAAATCACCCTCTTTTAGTGCATCTTCAGTGGCCTTGTTTAGAAAATCTCTTCTCACGTTGTACGCTCCCACACTGATCGTTGCCTCTGCTGCCTTCTTTCGGTTCAGCCCCGCCAGATGACGACTGGCGGGGGGTCCTTCATGGTTCGGCAGTCCCATCCGGACAACATGGATCACAACGTCAATGTCTTGTATTGATGGTACATCTTTGATAATCAGTCTTAAATTACACGCACACCCGTCGCGTTTGCAGCTGGCATACGACCGGAAGTAACTTCCGCGTTTCCGTCCCTCTTGTGTCGTGACACTTGTATGGCTGAATGTCCACGTGCATGGAGGGGCGATAACACTCTGCAGTTTCGCAGACATTGCGCCCGTCCACCCTGGGCACATTTTAGTGCCGGTTGGTGAAAGAAACTCCCTCCATTCGTCAGTTGATAGCGTTACTGATGTTTCTAGTCGCATATTCTCCGAGGGCTCGGGATCTGATAGCGGATTTTCTTGGTCGATGGACGAGTCCAAATGCCAATCTGGAGATACGTGATCAGGACCTTGTGGAGGACTTTCCCCACCACACTGGATGAGCGGCGTCCAAAATAACCTTCCTCGCTCGGAGAGACCGGCACATTCGGAGAGATGTGGTCGGAATCTGGTAAATCATCACTGAATGCGCCGAAATCAACAATCGGAGAGAAGCGCTCGGGATCTGGTGGATCTTCTTTGCCGCTGGATGATCCCAAAGACACATCCGGCGAGACGTTTTCGGTATCTGGTGGGTCTTCTTTGTCGCCGAGTGATCCTAACGACACATTCGGAGAGACGTATTCGGGATCTCGTGGGTCTTCATTGTCGCTGGATGATCCCAAAGACACATCCAGAGAGACGTTTTCGGTAACTGGTGGGTCTTCTTTGTCGCAGGATGAGCTTAACGACACATTCGGAGAGACGTATTCGGGATATCGTGGGTCTTCATTGTCGCTGGACGATCCCAACGACATATTCGGATTGACGTGGTCGGGATCTGGTGAATCTTCTTTGTCGCTGGACGATCCTAACGACATATTCCGAGAGAAGTGGTCGGAATCTGGTGGGTCTTCCCTGTCGCTGGATGATTCTAGCGACACATTCGGAGAGACGTACTCGGGATCTCGTGGGTCTTCATTGTCGCTGGACGATCCAAACGACATATTCGGATTGACGTGGTCGGAATCTGGTGAATCTTCTTTCTCGCTGGACGATCCTAACGACATATTCCGAGAGAAGTGGTCAGAATCTGGCGGGTCTTCCTGTCGCTGGACGATCCCAACGACATATTCGGATAAACGTGGTCGGGATCTGGTGGATCTTTGTCGCTGGATGAACTCATCAACACATCCGGAGAGACGTGGTCGGAATCTGGTGTAACTTCTTTGTCGCTGGACGACCCCAACGACACATAGAGAGGGGTATGGCCGGCATCTGGTAGATGAGTGATACGTTGCCCTCGAACAAAGTGATGCTGTGCTGTTAGGAGTTCGTTGGCGAAATCTGTGTTCGTGGTAAACTCGCGGAGCGCGCGACGAGCGAAGTTGTGCACGATTCTCCGTTGCTTCCCTCCCCGGAACGGGAATGTGTCGCAGAGCAATGTCTTCCAAAATGATAAGGATGAAGGTTGATGAAGTCTCAGCGACCGCCTCAGGCAGGATAGGTAGGTCTGGAACGAGAAAGGAAAACGAGTAGGTATCAATATTTAATAGTGTAATAGTAATAGTGTATCAATATTTAATAGTAATAGTATTTAATCGTATTTTCTCTGACAGATCGACCAAGCCATAACATCCTACATCTTAGATTTCAATGAAACTTTGTCTAAGGGGTTATCTGGGGCGTAGAATCATGCTGTAGTGGCACAAATTCGGTACAGGCAACGGTTTCCGACTTATTGCCTGAGGCAATGTTCGGAGTTGCCTCAAAACACAAATCTTAACACGGCAATGTCTCCGAGATGGAATATGCGAACCCATATATACCATATATCATACAAACCCATATACCATTCGAATGCTCATGAGCCATAGATTGGTGCTATAATTATCAAAATCACAATTTTGAGAATTCGATTGAAAAAGCAAATTGGCAAAAAATATCACAATGTGACCAGTATACAAAATATTTTATTTGTATTTTTTGCCCATAATAATCTTCCATGCACTGGCTTCCGATGGGGGAATTCATAAAAATGTGTTATTTTGCTATTTTTCAATTTTTTTTATACACTCTACTCTACTACTCTCTACTCTACTACACTCCACTCTACTCTACTACACTCTACTCTACTACACTCCACTCTACTACACTCTCTACTCTACTACACTCTACTCTACTACACTCCACTACACACTACTCTACTACTCTATTCTACGATACTCTACTCTACTACACTGCACTCTACTACACTCCACTACACACTACTCTACTACACTCTACTCTACTATACTATACTATACTACACTCTACTCTACTATACTACACTCGACACTCTACTCTACTACACTCTACTCAACTACATTCTACTCTACTATACTCTACTCTACTACACTCTACTCAACTACACTCTACTCCAAATCATGTACAAATAGAGAAATAACACATTTTAAATAATGTTCCAGTTTGTAAACTTTAAGTTAAACAAACTCTTTAGCCATGTTTCGGCCACGCAAAAAAAACTGACCATTTTATCCATGATCTGAAAAATATGTTTATCAAATCATCTAATTTATTTTTGATCGATCTGACATTAAGATGTAGAACCGTGAAATCCTAAATAGTGTCTACAGACAATGGTAGATCATAATAACAACATACATTCGTTATTTTCACCAAGGCTGACTCGATATCATCATTTTCATGGAATGAAAAGGCACATGGAAGTAGGTGAATTTAATCGCGTTAGAGGTGGTTCAGTCTAATTGGACAAGGTTGATATCAGCGCCCGGACGTGCGTGCATTACGAGCAACATAATTTGCCAATTACAAACCTTCACAAATGTGTGTCTGTCACCAATCCGTGACTGGAAGAAGTTCACAGTGATCGGTATGGCGCTGTCCAGATCACAACTCCATTCCTCCATCATGCCGCAGTGAGCACCTGAAATGACAATGCTAGATTTACTATTAAAGCGAAAACCAGAAAACGTACAAATGTACCGCGCAAAATTTTCAGCACCAGCACCCAGCCCGCCGAGAGCATTGCAAACACCTCAATGGTAGCAATGCAAAAACCTACAGCGGAAAATGAAGCGCAGCAATCGGCACTATATGAAGTCAACTTACGTTAGTTGGCGTAATTTTCTCTTTATTAAACTACAACTAAGACCACTGCCCACTTGACGACAGCCAGGCACGCTCCCTCCCCAAGGTAGGCATTTTCGGTTTGTCTTACTGGGTTTTGGCTCCAAGACAATTTATTATCCTGGATTATGACTGGAGAAAATAAATATTTTTATTCCCAGGAAAAAAACGAACCCCTCATTAGGAATGCCTCACCAGGAGGCATAATTGTTATTTCACATGGAGTAGTCCTTGTTCAAATCAATTACCTCAAAACGTGTTCTGAAATGCCTTTATGTGAGAATCAGATACAATGAATTGTCAACACCTATATGATACAATGAATCATATATTGAAAACGTGTGCATTTAGTCTCCAAACTATTCCCACAATTTCTGGCACATATTCCTCCAATTTGCTTTGGAGTACAGCGGGTAAGCTAACCTATTGTGCATTTTTTTATAAAAGCACCAATTTTGGCACAGAGGTAGACCGATATATTATGAGCAAATTTGGATGTGGAGCCATCACCCAACTGTCCCCTGGACAGGGGGACAGTTGGGTGGACATTGATCGCCCCCCCTCGAACTCAGCCGTTGTGCAAGTTACGATATATATAAAAACGTATACTGTTGGATAGCTCGTGGAAATACATGACGAAATTACTTCACTCATTTTTTGGCTCTGAGCAATATTAAAGTCACCATAGGTAAAGAAGGTCAAATGGGCTACTACGGGATTGGGAGGTTTTTGGCGAATAACGTTTGAGTAAATACAGATAGAGCAATGAAACCAGCTCCCTTATGATTGCCTCGTTGAGACGCTTCGAATGACATCACATGACCTAGTTAGGTCAACATTTGACCTTAACCTCAGGTCAAGGTCAAATGACCAAACAAAATGATGTAGTGATAAAATACTGGGCTTACTCCACTGGAAAAAAATATTATGGCTCGGACCGCTTTCGGTTATATTGTAACAACCGTCATCGGCGAGTTCGTATCATGAGCAGAGCATATGGCAAAATGGAGCTGGGTCAAGTGGGGTCAAGTGCAAATCTTAAGTGGAGTAAGCCCAGTATTTTATCACTACATCATACTCTCCACATATAATGTCATCATATAATGGTCACCTTGACGGACGCTAGACATCAGGCCTGGCTATCATCTGGCACCAATTTAGAGACGATCGTGCGGTAAATTCGGGACGTTATGCGGTACCCCGTCCTTTGACCTTGAATTTTACCCCCAAGGTCAAAGGTCATGGGTCAGGTCACCTTGACGGACGCTAGACATCAGGCCTGGCTATCATCTGGCACCAATTTAAAGACGATCGTGCGGTAAATTCGGGACGTTATGCGATACCCCGTCCTTTGACCTTGAATTTTACCCCCAAGGTCAAAGGTCATGGGTCAGGTCACCTTGACGGACGCTAGACATCAGGCCTGGCTATCATCTGGCACCAATTTAGAGACGATCGTGCGGTAAATTCGGGACGTTATGCGGTATCCCGACCTTTGAACTTGAATTTTACCCGCAAGGTCAAAGGTCATGGGTCAGGTCACCTTGACGGACGCTAGACATCAGGCCTGGCTATCATCTGGCACCAATTTAGAGACGATCGTGCTGTAAATTCGGGACGTTATGCGGTACCCCGACCTCTGACATTGAATTTTACCCCAAAGGTCAAAGGTCATGGGTCAGGTCACCTTGACGGACGCTAGACATCAGGCCTGGCTATCATCTGGCACCAATTTAGAGACGATCGTGCGGTAAATTCGTGACGTTATGCGGTACCCCGTCCTTTGACCTTGAATTTGACCCCCAAGGTCAAAGGTCATGGGTCAGGTCACCTTGACGGACGCTAGACATCAGGCCTGGCATCATCTGGCACCAATTTAGAGACAATCGTGCGGTAAATTCGGGACGTTATGCGGTACCCCGTACTTTGACCTTGAATTTGACCCCCAAGGTCAAAGGTCATGGGTCAGGTCACCTTGACGGACGCTAGACATCAGGCCTGGCTATCATCTGGCACCAATTTAGAGACGGTCGTGCGGTAAATTCGGGACGTTATGCGGTACCCCGTCCTTTGACCCCCAAGGTCAAAGGTCATGGGTCAGGTCACCTTGACGGACGCTACCCATCAGGTCTGGCTATCATCTGGCACCAATTTAGAGACGATCGTGCGGTAAATTCGGGACGTTATGCGGTATCCCGACCTTTGAACTTGAATTTTACCCGCAAGGTCAAAGGTCATGGGTCAGGTCACCTTGACGGACGCTAGACATCAGGCCTGGCTATCATCTGGCACCAATTTAGAGACGATCGTGCTGTAAATTCGGGACGTTATGCGGTACCCCGACCTCTGACATTGAATTTTACCCCCAAGGTCAAAGGTCATGGGTCAGGTCACCTTGACGGACGCTAGACATCAGGCCTGGCTATCATCTGGCACCAATTTAGAGACGATCGTGCGGTAAATTCGTGACGTTATGCGGTACCCCGTCCTTTGACCTTGAATTTGACCCCCAAGGTCAAAGGTCATGGGTCAGGTCACCTTGACGGACGCTAGACATCAGGCCTGGCTATCATCTGGCACCAATTTAGAGACAATCGTGCGGTAAATTCGGGACGTTATGCGGTACCCCGTCCTTTGACCTTAAATTTGACCCCCAAGGTCAAAGGTCATGGGTCAGGTCACCTTGACGGACGCTAGACATCAGGCCTGGCTATCATCTGGCACCAATTTAGAGACAATCGTGCGGTAAATTCGGGACGTTATGCGGTACCCCGTCCTTTGACCTTGAATTTGACCCCCAAGGTCAAAGGTCATGGGTCAGGTCACCTTGACGGACGCTAGACATCAGGCCTGGCTATCATCTGGCACTAATTTAGAGACGATCGTGCGGTAAATTCGGGACGTTATGCGGTACCCCGTCCTTTGACCTTGAATTTGACCCCCAATGTCAAAGGTCATGGGTCAGGTCACCTTGACGGACGCAAGACATCAGGCCTGGCATCATCTGGCACCAATTTAGAGACAATCGTGCGGTAAATTCGGGACGTTATGCGGTACCCCGTCCTTTGACCTTCAATTTGACCACCAAGGTCAAAGGTCATGGGTCAGGTCACCTTGACGGACGCTAGACATCAGGCCTGGCTATCATCTGGCACCAATTTAGAGACAATCGTGCGGTAAATTCGGGACGTTATGCGGTACCCCTTCCTTTGACCTTGAATTTGACCTCGAATTTGACCTTGACCGGCCAAATGAAGGTCATATTCGTGCTCAGCGTGCTATATTTGACCTATACACCGGTTTTGAAGGAAATCTGAATCCGTCGCTGAATCCGTCGCTGAATAAGTCGCTAACTTCACGGACGTCACGTTACGCGGCTTACTACGTACACAGTAGTGGTTCCATGTTCGGCAACCTTGCGAGTCAGTCTTGTTCACGCGCTTCCTCTCAGGTTCCCGCCGTGATACGGTGTGCACGCGGCAGGGCAATCCCGATTGATCGGGTCCGGTGAGCAGAGGACTGCTGCGGTGACACGAGGCGGGGCTTGCCCTTGGGGCGTGCCTTTGGGGCGTGCCTTTGGGGCGTGCCACAGGACCGAAGGACTTGTTTAAGTGCAGACCATGCTGGTGAACCGGACGCCACCTTCGCCGGTCGGTCAGCGTTAATCCAGCGGACGGTGACCGCTCCCCAGCTACTGCCATATCCTGGACAGGAGCCGACCGAGGGAAAGTCGGCCCCAGTCAGATCTAGTACGAGGGCTTCCCACACTCGAAGCAGGCGCCACTGAGCCACTGGTCCCCTGCGCCAACGAGGTGGTATTGGTTGGGTTATTGACAACCCTTCTCCGCTTTATGGAAGGCGTCAGATGGTTTTCATATCAGGTGTCATGTGTGAAAATATGCGGGTGTGATATTTACTTCTGAATTCAGCGTAGTCATCGCAGTATGGCTCTTACATGATCTATAAGTTCAGATGACCAGATTTGTGTCCACGCGATGTTGATTTACGAACACCCAGTCAAGGTCAGCAGTCGGTCACCAGGGCCCAAATGATGTGAAATGATGCTGATGCGTTATGGAGAGCAATCTTCGCGATGGGCCATCTGAAACACATCTCCGGACCGTTGCACAAATATTGTTGAGAATGCGATTATTTATCGTGTACAGAGCGCTTGCGTAAGGGTGGCTAGTAGCTACACTGCTGACAATAACTGCAATTGTGGCCAGATGAATGGGTGCGGACTACACACGTATGCATTGTCATACGGCTAAGCGCATCACCATTCAGCTATGGGCGGTATGTGTCCGACGCACGACTGCGATGCGTGGCCGGGCGGTCACCGGTGCCAGCTGACAGGGGCGGCCTCAGCTGACAGGGGCGGCCCCAGCTGACAGGGGCAGCGCCATACACACGACTACGATGCGTGGTCGGGCGGTCACCGGTGCCAGCTGACAGGGGCGGCCCCAGCTGATAGGGGCAGCGCAATACACACGATTACGATGCGTGGCCGGGCGGTCACCGATACCATCTGACAGGGGCAGCGTGTGTTTTTGAAACTGTTCTTTACCGTGACTATTTCTTGTTCTTGGTCTTCTGCCGACACGTGCAGTTTGGTGCCAGGAATTGACGGCGACATGACAGGCGCAAGTGTTGTGATGTTGTTAAGCGCGTTGAGCACGCGTCTGGCCGGCTGGGCAGCGTGCTGGCCGGGCGGGCCGCGTGTGTGTCGGGGTCCGACTCCGACACGTGACCCGCCTGTCATCGGTGCTGGCGAGCAGAGGCGTCGCCGTCACTGCAACTGGGGCAGTCACATCCGTCACTGTAACTAGGGCAGTCGCATCCGTCACTGCAACTGGACAGTCTCATACAGTCTGTCACTGTAACTAGGACAGTCTCATCCGTTACTGCAACTGGGATAGAGGCGTCGCCGTCGCTGCAACTGGGGCAGTCCCATCCGGCACTGTAACTGGGACAGTCTCATCCGTTACTGCAACTGGGATAGAGTCGTCGCCGTCACTGCAACTGGAACAGAGACGCCGCCGTCACTCCAATTTGGGCAGAGGCGCTACCGTCACCAACTGGGGCAGAGGCGCCGCCGTTGTTCCAACTGGGGCAGGGGCTCCGCCGTCACTCCAACTGGGTAAATCACGCCCGTCTCTACAACTGGGACAGTCAACACCGCCATTACATCTGGGGAGATGAAGCCGGTCACTGCAGCTGGGTCAGTCACACTGAATGTCCTGTCCCCCTGCCTCGCGACGTTTCACTCCATGGACGGTTCAGGCCTCCCACCCACTGGGTCGTGTTGTCACCCTGTCCACTGGAGGGTTTGTTGTGCGCCTGCTGGACGGTTCAGGCCTCCCACCCACGGGGTCGTGTTGTCACCCTGTCCACTGGAGGGTTTGTTGTGCGTCTGCTGGACGGCTCAGGCTTTCGCTTACTGTACTCGGGCCCCATGTCGCAAACGAGTTGTAATCGGCTAGGTGTTTTGACATGTGCATTGCTATCAGGAGCCTCACAGTATGTGTGGACCGGGATTCCCAGTACCTAGGCTAGTGTGTAGTCACGATGCACAGCCTACCATAATTAGATGCATACCGAGTGGAAGAAGAAGAAGAACCTTGGGCTATTTTACGACGCATTCAACCGCTAGGTCATATAGCGTCGCCAACTTCTCACGCCGATTGGTCGCGGGTGGACTCATTAATGCTGCCGGTTGCGAAATTCCAACCCACAATCTTGCGATCAAGAGTCCGATACTCTACCAACTGAGCTACCGCGGCCCCATGCATATTGAGTGGATCATAAGTGGTGTATGCTCGGGATAAGAAGGTGGGAACATTCTTACCGATCGGTGTGAATGGTATTAATCGTATAGAAAGCGATGGGTCTGATCCGAAATGGCTTGTAACCCAGTGATGACTGTTGGGACCACACCGAATGAATTGCGGTGCGATTTCAGAGCTGGACAAATATTGCACAGCTGGGCGAGCCTGGTTATTGGCCGGGAATGCTGGACATTGTGCATTTCACTTAGTTGCCAAGTATTTGCGACTGGGTCTCTGAGGGTACCGTAGGAGTGTAGGAATGCACATGGGGCAGTTTTTGGTCATTCTTGACCCCAGACTTTGGGTCAATTTTGACACTGAAACCCGGATTTCGGACGCCTATCCAAGAGTAAACGCTTGGTGGTTGGGTAGAGGCCCACAATCATTTGCGGGGGCTGAGGTAGGAAGTGGACATGTTTGCTTAGGAAGAAAATATTCAACAATTGTTACAGATGCATGACCGATATCTAACGTGAACTTCGGCTTGCAGAGGACGCTTGGCATCTCGCGAGCGAACCACCAGTTACGCATGTGTGCTTGAAGACGAAGCCGAGATGCCCTGGTGCGGCTCCACTGGTGCGGCTCCACTGGTGTGGCTCCACTGGTGTGGCTCCACTGGTGCGGCTCCACTGGTGTGGCTCCACTGGTGCGGCTCCACTGGTGTGGCTCCACTGGTGTGGCTCCACTGGTGTGGCTCCACTGGTGTGGCTCCACTGGTGCGGCTCCACTGGTGCGGCTCTACTGGTGTGGCTCCACTGGTGTGGCTCCACTGGTGTGGCTCCACTGGTGCGGCTCCACTGGTGTGGCTCCACTGGTGCGGCTCCACTGGTGTGGCTCCACTGGTGTGGCTCCACTGGTGCGGCTCCACTGGTGCGGCTCCACTGGTGTGGCTCCACTGGTGCGGCTCCACTGGTGCGGCTCCACTGGTGCGGCTCCACTGGTGTGGCTCCACTGGTGCGGCTCCACTGGTGTGGCTCCACTGGTGCGGCTCCACTGGTGCGGCTCCACTGGTGTGGCTCCACTGGTGCGGCTCCACTGGTGTGGCTCCACTGGTGCGGCTCCACTGGTGTGGCTCCACTGGTGTGGCTCCACTGGTGCGGCTCCACTGGTGCGGCTCCACTGGTGTGGCTCCACTGGTGCGGCTCCACTTTGGTGTGGCTCCACTGGTGCGGCTCCACTGGTGCGGCTCTACTGGTGCGGCTCCACTGGTGCGGCTCTACTGGTGCGGCTCTACTGGTGCGGCTCTACTGGTGCGGCTCCACTGGTGTAGCTCCACTGGTGCGGCTCCACTGGTGCATGGCCACAGCTGGTTTTCGTGAGCGCTCTGTTGCCTTGGGTTAGCTGTTTGTGCAGTTTCGGCGGGAGCTACCGGGCACGAGTGTCTGCCAGCAGCGTGCCCCCGTCGGCTCAGATCAGACGACCGCGGCCGCCCTGTGGTCACGGCGTAACCTCGTCACTCGAGCACGAGTCGACCACTACCCGACGCCCATCCAGTGTTGGCAGGCCCAGGCTGGATGACTACTCCCGGCTCAGGACAGGGCTGTATTTACGGCCTGAGGGCCGAGTTATAGACGATGCCGGTCGTAGAAACAATAGCCCTTTCAGTTTCGGGCAGCGGTTGTGGTAACACCAATCAGCGGGCGACTTGGATGACGCTACGCACCATCACAAAGGTGTGAGTCATACCTTCGGCAGGCGCGGTAGTCCTGTCAGTAAGGCGTTGGATTCTTGATCGTAAGATCGTCGGTTCGAATCCCGTAACCGGTGGGATTATCGAGTCCCCCGCGATCATTCGGCGTCAGAAGCTGGCGACGGTATGTGGTCTAGCAGTTGAACGTGTCGTTGAAGAACCCAAGGTTTTTCTTCTTCTACCTTCGCTTTTGAAACCATTTTCGGTTGTTGCAAGCGCTCGGACAAGAAAATGGAGCGGCTTTCGTTTCGTGGGACTTGCAGTAGGATCATTTTAGTTGTTTTTATCGTTTTTGTCGAGAAAAAAATTAAGTCCCGAAGCACAGCCAAGCCCTGGTTTGCGATTGACTGCCAAGTGTCGCAGCATAGCTAACAATTTTCCCGTCGCCGCTGCGCGCATCAACACAGTCCACCAAGCGCCAAAGTGTCGTGCTCGCAATTTCGGGTGTCACTTTCGGACAGCATAGCGGCCTGACTTTGGCGGACGGAGCTGGGCCATTTGCAAAGCAAACGATTGGCAGATGATGGCTGCGAAGTTGGCGTGACGTTGTCGTGACGTTGCCTTGCCGTTGTGTTGATGTAGCTCGATGCCGTCCGTCGGTCGTGTCGTGTCTGGGAACGACCTGCACGCCAGCTGCCGTGCCGCGCCGCGCCGAGCCTTCAAAGCGCCGCCTCCTATCGGCCGAGTCGTTCACGGAGCGAGCACCCACAAACACCGGCACACACACTCACTGGGACGTCTCGCCGAGGACGCAGCGCGCCGCCGACGCTGTTTGTTGTCACAGGTGCGCCTTGATCGCCGACATTAGCGCGCTTGATCGCTTCTGCCGAGTCCATGATCGATGAGTCATCACGTGGACGGCGGCGGCGGCGGATTTACGAGCGCGTCTGTGCCGGCGGCACCGGCGCAGCGCGGCTCGGTTCCATGGCGCCCGGAGGCAGGTGTGAAAGAAGAGAACGGCGAGGTGTGGTGTCACCCGCCGTCACCCTGATGGAGGGAGGATCGGACAGCTGCAGGTGTGTAAAGCCACACGTGTTCGATGTTCGTATTCCTCACCCACAATGTGTTTCATCCTTAGCCTGGCCTACATGAGCACACCAAATAAAATTGAGTTTGAAGCCGCTTAAGCCCCCCCCCCATGTTCACGGCCTACCGAATCCTTCCGACGGAGTGCCACCGTTGGGCGGATATCGGTGGCTGTGTTCACACCCGATCGTGGTTTGAGTGGCTAGAGTTGGCGCGCCGGTGCGTCGCCGACCATTGCCAGCCTGACCGCATCGCCACGGCCGACCGCCACCGACCACGAAGGCGTCTGCACGTGTGTGCAGGATGTGGTGATCAGTAGCACGCTGCGGGCGGCCGCGATGGCTGTCACCGACAGACCATGGCCTGCATGGGGCCGCTGGGCGGGCGGCGGCCGCCCCTACGTGGCCTGGCCGACGCCGCGGATCCGTTATTTTTGGTGGTCGTTTTGTGAGGCCTGGCAGCGGGCCGCGGCGGCGCCGCCAGCGAGCCTGCCAAAGAATGTCCGGTGTCGCCGCGACCGGTGGGCGAACAATACTGAGCGCCGGCGACAAACCGACCGATAGGCTGGGGCGATAGTGCGGCGCGCGCGCGCGAGGTGTGCCGCTGTCGTGTAACAGCTGGCTGTCAGGCAGACCGCGGACAACAGCGAGCAAGCCCCGGCCGCCAGCTGGCGCACCAACCACTCTACTCCCCCCCCACAGTGTCAACCGTGCGCACTAGCTGGCGATTGGGTGTATCCTCTGCGGGGGCTGCAGGAAACATGCTCCCTGCTACATTTGTAAAGCATGCCCTTCTCATTCGACAAATATTTCGAGTAAAGAGTATGTTGTGCAATGCTTCTTTTCCTAGATTTTGAGGAAAAGAAATCAGCATAGGCTCATTTCCAAAATATTTGGAGGAAGCTTATACTTTGTGATGCTGGTCTTCCAATTTGTATGTAAAATGCCATTTATCCTTTGCAAATTGGATTTGTCCCCTCAGTTTAAAAATGAAGAATGGATTCACGGGCTGGCGTACAGCTCTGAATTGTACGCTTGCGCGAGCTGTTTGACGCCGAACTATTACGTCTGCTTCTTTATTCTTTGTACAAAATATAGTGCAAATTCGACGCAGAACTTCTTGGAACTGATAATTCGGGACGCGAGGTCGAACCCCTAGACTTATCACTTGCCAAGAAGTCGACTATCCTACAGTATGCACTTGTATGCATCCCTAAATGGAGGTAAGAAGTGCCAGGAACTTCGAAAATGCGAGTGCAACATTTAGTTTGTTGGTCCTTTTTCCATTATATTATGCATCCTTTAACGGCTGTGAGGGCCAATACAGGACAGGAGTTTTCTGTATATTTTGTATGTACTTGTATGAACCAAGAAGGGAGGTAAGAAGTTCCAGAAAGTTCCAAGACAGCAATTAATTTCAGTATTTCGTTTCTTGACCTATTTTACACTGACAATGTGAATCCCTTATTGGCTATGAGGATCAATTCAGAAATAAATATAGTAAAATAAGGCTAGCTTCCTTCCAGGATTGGAAAAATAAGTTGCGAGTGTGGGCGAAATCGGAGTAAAACTACGCTCATGGCTACACACCAGAAAGTTAATATCAGTGATACGATCCATCCCTGCCCGGCCGACCGAAACCCGATGCGATCGTCACGCTTTTGAAATCCATTCAATGCAATTCAATGCAATAGGAGAGTAAAGGAGAGAACTGTTTTGTTGGGGGATTTCAACATAACAGGATTGGGAAGCAAAATTATAGGTCTAAACAAATCGGGAAGAAGCTTCATGGATTGTTTTGAGGAGAATTTCTTTTTTCAAATGATACATGAACCTACAAGGGAAAATGAAATTTTAGATCTTGTGCTTACTAATGAGGAAAATTTTGTACAAAATGTGAACATAGGAGAGACTTTGGGTAATAGTGATCACAACATTATACGATTCTCATTGTATGTTGGAAATGTAGGAACCAATAAGACATTGATTCCTAATTTTGCTAAAGGGAATTACAATGAGTTCAGGATCTTCCTGAATGAAATTGATTGGGAAGACTTATTGAAAGGCTTAGATGCTTATGAAATGTGGAGAATGATAAAATATAAACTATTTCAAGGTCAGGATAGGTTCATTCCCAATAGGCAAATTAGATTAACCAGGGTTCAGCTCCCTTCATGGCTGACCAGGGAAGTAAAGGATTTACTGGAGTCAAAGAAGCAGGCATACAAGAAACTAAAATATGCTAACTCTGAGGTAAACCTCAAATCATATCAAATAGCTAGAAATAAAGTTAGGAGGTGTGTTAGGGCATCTAAAAGACTGGCTGAAATCAAATTAGCTCGGGAATGTTCAGCAGGTAATGCTAAGAGATTCTTTAGTTTCTACAAATTTAAGGCTAAAAAGTGTGGTGTAGGACCACTGGAGGTAGATGGGGAATTAGTGGTTGATGATTGTGATATTGTGGAATCCTTAAGCAAGCAATTCTCATCAGTCTTTACTCAGGATAATTCTGGTAGAATAGAAACAACTGAATCATATGCCATGACAGGTGATAGGTTGGAGTATCTTACGATAACTACAGAAGCTGTAGAAAAGCAGTTGCAGAATATAAAGCCTAATAAAGCTTCTGGACCAGATGATATATATGCTAGGGTCTTAGTAGAGTGTGCTAAAGCTTTAGCAGTTCCTCTAGGTATACTTTTCAGGCGGTCTATGGAATACTCTGAAGTGCCTGAAGATTGGAGAAATGCAAATGTAGTTCCAATTTTCAAAAGGGAAGTATGAAGTGTGTAGGGAACTACAGGCCAGTCAGTTTGACCTCAATAGTTTGCAAGGTACTAGAAAAACTGGTTAAACAGAATGTTCAGATTCATCTTGACAGGCACAATCTTTTAAGGGATACTCAACATGGATTTCGATCTCGAAGGTCTTGTTTAACTAACCTTTTGGAGTTCATGGAGTATGTTACTAAAGAAGTAGACAATCAAAACAGGATGGATGTTGTGTACTTGGACTTTAGCAAAGCTTTTGATAAAGTTCCACATAGGAGGCTAATTCATCAACTACAGCAACATGGGATTGTTGGAAAAGTTCTAGGTTGGATTGAAGCATGGTTGAGGGGAAGGAAACAAAGGGTAATGTTAAATGGATGTAAATCTGATTGGAAGGATGTTCTGAGTGGAGTACCACAGGGCTCTGTTCTAGGGCCACTTCTCTTTATCATCTTTGTAAATAACATTGAGGTGGGGCTGAGGAATAGAGTGTTCAAATTTGCTGATGACATCAAACTGGTAGGAGTGGCAAACAGTTGTGATCAATCTAGTAATATTCAACTAGACTTGGAGGACCTAAAAAAGTGGGCTGATCAATGGCAGATGTCTTTTAACTATGACAAGTGTAAGGTTATGCATCTGGGGTCTGGAGGTGAGACTTTCAGATATACAATGGGAGGGAGGGAACTGGATGTTATTGAAGAGGAAAGGGACTTAGGTGTGTTGGTTTCAAATGACCTTAAAGCAGAGAAACAATGTAGCTCAGCTAGGAACAGGGCACTCAGAATGCTGGGACTCATTAATAGAAGTGTGATGTATAAGAGCAAGGAAGTCATGAAACAACTGTACTTAGCATATGTGCGACCCCACTTGGAATATTCTGTGCAAGCTTGGAGCCCCTACCTAGAAAAGGATATAGACAAGTTAGAAAGAGTGCAACGCAAAGCAACTAAACTCATCAGTGGACTAGGTAGCTTAGAATATGGAGAAAGGCTTGTGGCATTAGATATGTACTCACTCAAGTATAGGAGATTAAGGGGGGACATGATTGAAATGTACAAAATGTACATTTTACAAAATGTTGAAATGTACTAGATCAGGTCAATTTAAATGGTGCTCTTCAGTTTAAAGTATCACACAGGGGTCACCAACTCAGGTTAGACAAGTTGAGGTGTAGGACAGTTAAGCGACAGCAGGTCTTCAGTCAAAGGGTTGTTGATCAGTGGAATGGGCTGCCTGCTGATGTTGTGGGGAGTTCCTCATTGAATGTATTTAAAAGTAGGGTGGACAAATTTTTTAGGCAGGAAAATCTTGTTTTTGATTTCTAATTTGGATGGAGGGGATAATATTTATGTTAAATGTGCACGGCACAGACCCCTTTAAGCAGGGGCTATGGTAGCACAATGGGTATGATGGGAGGAGCTTGCAATTGTTGAGGGTGTTATGCAATAGCAAGTGGATGATGCTAGATAGGCTGGGATATATAGCTTCCTAGGAACTTGGGATTAGGGATTGATTGGGGTGAGAATACATTTATAGTACCTTTTCTAGATAGGCTTAACCCAGATGGGCCCCTGTGGCTCTTATTAAGCCTTAACACTTTATGACTTTATGACTTAATTCATTTCAATATTTCGTTTGTTTGCCCTTTTTACACGTATCATGTGAGGATTTAATTTTGTATGTACCTAAGTCATTGCGGCGTCGCCGGCGTGAAATTGTTGAGTGTGTTATGCAATAGCAAGTGAGTCTCTTATTAAGTCTAAACGCTTTATAACTTTATATAGGGTGTACCTAGCAGTGGATTCAGCACCTTCCTTCGGGATGTGATACTGATGAGATTGTCTATGGTAGCACAATGGGTATGATGGGAGGAGTTTGTAATTGTTGAGTGTATTATGCAATAGCAAGTGAGTCTCTTATTAAGTCTGAACGCTTTATGAATTTGTGTGGGGTGTGCCAAGCAGTGGATTCGGCACCTTCCTTCGGGATGTGATGCTGATGAGATTGTCTATGGTGGCACGATGGGTGTGATGGGAGGAGCTTGTGATTGTTGAGGGTGTTATGCGGTAGCAAGTGAGTGGTGCTAGATAGGCTGGGATATATAGCTTCCTAGGAACTTGGGATAAGGGATTGATTGGGGTGGGAGTATGTACATTCCTAGTACCTTTTCTAGATAGGCTTAACCCAGATGGTCCCCTGTGGCTCTTATTAAGCCTTAATACTTTCTGACTTTATTTATTTATGACGTCATATGTGACGTGCACGCCGCCCACGTCACCGATAGTAACCGCGACCGGGACACCTGGCATCTGCCGACAGCGGTATAATAGCCGACTCTGTGCCTACATCACGGATGCCTCACCCGCTACTTGCACTCGCCCGTCCAGCGTTCTTAGTCGCTCCGTATACTCGCAGGAGTACGCTTAAAACGGAACCGGTTTTACAAATATACTACTGGAACCAGCATCTCTTCACTTGTGCATCACACGACATGGGACAATGATATTCGCTCCACCATGCATACAATCTTCCTCTCGCCGCTTCGTGTTCGAACTTTCGTCCACCGGATTAATCAGCTTGGAACGTCCGTGGAATTTAAATACGAGCAAGTTGGAATGCCTCACAGCGGTTCTTCGATCCAGCAGTGTGACGCTTCTGAAGGCTGTGTTTTCAATGACTTCGGTCGACATAGAGTTTCAGATAACGAAAACATATTTTCCCATGTACGAGAGAAAGAGAATATGCAAGCCTTGCTATATTGAAAAGCGAGAATACATTTATGAACACGTGTTCGGCTTGCTCATAAACTCGTCAATTCCCATGCATCTTATACAATTGCGATGCCGTCCGAGACTAGCCACGAATATTAGAATCACGACATATATGGTGCTCGATTAGCCAACTGTAATACAAAATACACAGTTGAGATCTTTAGCAACGTGTGAAGGTGCTAACAGGAAAATACCGCTGCTGGTCAGCTCGCCAGTCCGGAGTCTGTTTGTCTCTATGGCATTCGAGCCCATTTCCAGCCACGTGCGATTTGCAAGTCAAGAACCCCAATTTAGCATGTCGGGAACTCTGCCAAGAGGCCGCCTGGAGAATTTCACCAAAGGTGGCCTTGAGCGAGCTCATGAATAGGTCAGATTCATCTAACGAGTCCTTCGCGATAAATTGAGTCAGCGTGCTGCGTAGTGGCCTCACGTCATCCAATAACATCGGCCATAAAGCATGAAACGTCATCATCTATAGTTGACTTTATGAATCGAATGTGTTATTCGTTAGATCTGGATATTTCATCACATCGATTAACCGTGCCTCCATTGTGAGTAAGGGGATGAGTAGTCTAGGGGTAAGTTGCCCGTCTCACAATCGAAAGATTGTGGGTTCGAGTCTCACCTGTCGCTACTCTTCGCCCGCGACCAATCGGCGTGAGAGATTGGCGACGCTACATGACTCAACGGTCGACGTGTCGTAAAACCAATAACCACCACCACCACCATTGTGAGTTCTTTCTTTTCTTCAAGTAATCCATTTGTGTGTTCGTTTGAAAGCGCCGACTGGAAGTTGTTCGTTCTCAGCAACAGTGATTCGAGTGTAGTTGCTGAGGGGACTAAGGGAATAGTACTCTACCCCGTAATCGGTTGGGGATTAATGTTATTGGATTAAGTGGTGTGACGTTAAATATAGGAATAATTTGCTTTCTAAAAGAAAGGCATTCTGGAGACATACCGCGTGTGCGACACGTATAATGTGCTCCGAATGCAATCACGCTACGAGAATCAGTGAGCTGCAGGCATTCGTAGCAGGCTAAATTTAGGCTAAGTGCCGAAAATCCAGTTTGTCCACCAGGCGCGTTTAGAGTTTGCAAGGCAAGCTACGAGTCATTTTGGTCATTATCACAATACAGAAGCTGACACTTGTGGCCATGTGTAATTCGTTTAGCTTCGTGCTTTTTTCACTGGAAAATAGTGCCGAACAAAAATGTTCATTCCATATAAAAGCTACAGGCATTGCCTCGATGCCTGTAGCATCGAGGAATTTATGCATTTATGCATAGTTCTAGGCCATTTATGCATTATACCGGACGGTCGATTCCCACCGTGCAAAACATCCACCACCATTGTTTTGTTCGATAGCAACCTCCATCACCAGCTCTGTTTGGTTATCAGATTCGTTAATGAGCAAATTGTTAAATTACTAAAGTGATTAAATGATCTTGGTTGATTAAAACCAGACGTTCGAAAACGTGTTTGTTTTACAAGGCGTGGATGTCACCAAGCACATCACTTTTGTGTTTGATTTGTGCTTGCATAAGATGAGTAGGTACCATAATTGTTGTGAACCGTCACCGTCGGAGTAGACGGTGACGGCCAGCGAGGGGGCAGCGAGTGCCTCGGCCGCCTCGCTGATTCCGGAGGCGCGGACAAATGTGGCCGTCCAATCGCCACCGGCATGGCCAGCTGCTGTGTGCTTTTTGCAACTATAGCAACCTTTCGTGTGCGTGCATGGTCGACTTCTGACAGGTTGCGGCCTGTTAACCTGACGGCTGACGATAGCAATTGACTCATGGAATATGTACCTGACTGGAAGATTAACGAAAGAAGAAGAATGAATGAATGGAAGGAAAGAATGGATGAATGAAACTTTCCGTCAAATAAAAATGAGCCTAGCCTGATCTGAGGTACGTCTATTGTATCATCATATGTCAATTCTTCGAGGTGATGCAAGCATTCCACATTCTTGTCACAACTAACGCTAATGATTTGTTTTGACACGACTGGAATATTTGAGAACAATTATGATCTGTCATGTCGCATGTCTGACTTCATTTTGAATATTGAATATTGTATATTGGTTTATCGGCGCTGTTCAATGATGCATAATAATTCACCCCTTTTACCTTTGCCCTGTTCTATTGGCACACTGAGCTGAACATTTCGTCCCGCAGCTGATCTGCTACACGGCGCCGAGTCTCTGTGAAGGCTCTTGCAAGTTATTTGTTTTCAACTTTATCTACCAATTTCGGGATTTTGTTGACGTTATCCGTCTTCTTTTTATCTTCTCAATTTCCTCAATAGCCGCAAGATTGTACTCTGAGCGCACCTGTAACATTTTACTCCACATGACTGACTCACTGATTACGCCGAAGCTGGGTTCTGCAAGCTCTGAAGATATAGCTAGATATATTAAAGCTCGTGATATCGGGATATTAACAGCGCCCAGATATGCGTCCGTTGCACTAGTTGCGCCGAGCCTGGGAGACTCGTTTCGATGCTACCGGTACACTGACAAGCGTTATGCCTCTGACGTCTGACACTGACAAGCGCTATGCCTCTGACGTTTCGATGCTACCGGTACACTGACAAGCGCTATGCCTCTGACGTCAGTCAGATGATGCAGCACCTCTGCTGGCAACACCTGGCACCACGCCCCATAACTGGCGGCCTGATGGCCGATCCGTCTTCGTATTGCGTTGACCTCGGTTAGAGTACGACCACAGCTTCTCGGTAACACTCTCTAAACAACATCCACTTTGTAGACGACGTGGATCCTGCCAACTACTTGGTTGGATCCTCCCCTCGGGCCAGTGATAAATCATTCATGAAATATGGTGGAAGACACCACTTACTGAACAATGAATCGACATCATTCCCAAGAAATGTATCGACATCCTCAGTCGATCGACAAAATGTATTAACATAGGCATCCTTCCAAAAAGATCCCTCGTTTTAAACAGTACCCCATCTATCAGTATTATGCAGTATTATCAGTATTATACAGTTTTGTCAGTTCACATAACGGATCCAGGATAGTGATACCGAACATGCTGTAGCGTAATTCCATTATAGGGACTATCTGTGATGTGCTATGCTATACAATATTCGTTTATATCATATGTATTTGTATCGTTATCGTCGATATCGGCATCCCAAGATAAGATACCTATCAAAACAAGCAAAATAGGTACAGTTATATGTACGTAATTGTCTCAAAACTGGGTTTGAATTACTTAACAAGTATTTTAACTAACATTATTTTCATGGCGATTTTGACATCTTGCTGCACTCGGTTCGACATCTCACACCTAACGAAAAACCGTTATTTTAACATTGACTCAGCTCATCCTCACCCTGTCTTTTGTCCCTTTTGTCCCTTTTTCGAGATGTCCATGTGCGGAATACCTATGGAATCGACACTGCTTGCGTTTCCTTTTGTGTGTTGTAATTGATATGCCCTTACAGCCCAGTCAGTTATTATGTTTAGTTGCGTGCTTCGTTGAACGATACCATGTGATTGCTGAGGGCATTTACGTCAGTCCTTCCTTTCTCCCTTGCTATCTGCTAGCTCTGATCCAGTTTTGTAGAGCATTGTCCTGATTCTTGCTCCTGGCTGTGCTTTCTTTTGGTCATTGTGTACCTTTAGAATATGTTACCCCAGTGATAAATTGTTGGTGAAATAGGGTGGAATGTACCACTTTATGAACACTTAATAGACATATTTCCCCAAGAAGTATCGACATCGTGCTTCCTTACGTGTTTATAGAGTCTTCGTGCCTTGCTTCAAAAAAAAAATTGTTGGTAAGTAGCATGCTTATGCCCCTCAATATGGATTGTAATACGCAAACATCTCGTAATACAATTGCCGCTGCTACGAGATGCATAACTCATAATATACAGACCTACAGACATAGCAGACCTATGATGTTCAATACAACGAAGAATGGCTCTTAGATGCTCCTGGGTTTTAGACATTGCGTGTAAAGAAAATATACGACCTCAATATACCAGGAGGTGCTGAGTTGACATCAAAAGTAACGTTAAGGATTATACTTTATTACTCAACGTTTCGGCCAGGGGCCATCGTCAGGAGTGACGATGACGATGACGACTCCTGACGATGGCCCCTGGCCGAAACGTTGAGTAATAAAGTATAATCCTTAACGTTACTTTTGATGTCAACTCAGCACCTCCTGGTATATTGAAGGTCGTATATTTTCTTTACACGCAAAGACCTATGATGTGGTCTGTTATATAATATCATTTGTTGAAAGTATGGTACTAGTTATCATTATCATTAATATATGTATTCGTATAACAGATATTCCCAAAATCAAACAACATGCGAGTATGACCACGCTATTGGCTCAAAATTGAGCCCAAGGGATTTTCACGATATTTTAAATGGCATGTTTCCGTGGCAAATATAGACATCCTACTGGACTTGATTCGACATCTCACACCTGACGAAAACCCAATATTTTAACACTGTGTTACCCACACTATCACGTGCTCCCTCGACTGTCGCCTACGGCCGACATTTGTTGTCTGGACTCTCGTGTTCTCCCTTGATGGCTGCGTGCTTCTGTGATCCTTGTTTCCTCCCTGGTCCCTGACTGTGCTCGCCTGACTGTAGTGTGCTGCCACGACCCCAGTGTGCTCGCCTGACTGTAGTATGCTGCCCTGACCCATGTGTGCTCGCCTGACTGTAGTGTGCTGCCCTGACCCCAGTGTGCTCGCCTGACTGTAGTGTGCTGCCCTGACCCCAGTGTGCTCGCCTGACTGTAGTGTGCTGCCCTGACCCCAGTGTGCTCGCCTGACTGTAGTGTGCTGCCCCGACCCCAGTGTGCTCGCCGGGCTGTTGTGTGCTGTCCTGACCCCTGCGTGCTCTCCTGTTCCATGTGTACCCGCCTGACCCCTGTGTGCTCGCCTGACCCCTGTGTGCCCCTGTCTTCCGGTCAGATTGTGGAGATGCTGTCGCAGTACGGCACGGTGGACGTGCGGCCCTACTCGGCACGACAGGCTCTGCTCGCCGTCGGCAACTACCGATGGTTAGTGGCGGTGAGACGGCTAACACCTGTCATGTAGCGGTGGTGGTAGTGAGATGGCCACTGCTGGTGCGACAGCCAGCGGTGATGACATGGCACTGCTGGTGTGATGATGATACTGCCAGTACCGGTGAGGTGAGCATCGCTTGCCGGTGCCGGTGGGGTGGCCACTGGAGGTCAAGTCAGCGCTGGCTGGCTGAAGTGGGCTGGTGAGTTGTGCAGTTCCGTGGGATTGCTGTGGAGAAGGCGAAAATTGTCGAGGTTGCCCGTAACGTAACGTAACGAGTTACGTCAAAAGGGTACGTTGTTCCCGAAATTATTTATTTAAATGGTATCAACTTTTGTATCCCACCCTGTCGTTTTCTGTCTGAATACTTCCGTTTTCGGATCCGGTGTGGGCCGTGAGACTTAATTGGTCTTGCGCTGCATCACAGGATAGGCAAAATCCGGATGTCTCTTTCTGGTATTCTATGACTATGAAAGCCCTCGCCCGTTGGGTGGGGACGGGGGTTAGGGGTGATTATCTCTATTCTCCCTTAAAGTCACGTCAAATTCAGCAAATATGGGAGCCTCAGGTGAATTAAGAGTTCTGTTACCACTTCTTGCAGTGTGTGTCAATTCCTGTGGGATCTGAATCTGGCCTCGTCCTCTTCATGCTTATTCTAATCAATGACGGTTCGGTATTCCTATTGCAATATGTCGTTGAGGTCTCGGGTACCCGCCAATATACTGTATGCGATTCCCATTAGTTTTATATTAAATGTCAATAACGAAGTATCGATGGTGATCGGAACCGTAGGAGAGTTGTAAGTTGTAACTTGATGTACTGTCGGGGGTCTTCCCATCCTTTTTCAAAGTGTTTCCATATACCATTATCCTTTCTGTTGTAATTTTCCGTATTAAAAAGATAATCCTTTGCTGTGTTCAAATTGTCCATCGGTTGGTGTTTACTGCGAATGTGTACGAACGTCCAAGAAGTGTGGGAGGGCAACGGGGGTGGTAAGTCGTCTTCTAAGTCTTCTTTCAGTGCAACGTTGATATGTCATTTAATACAGCGCTCAGAATGGTTGACGGTTAGTGTTCCGAAGAAGCGGGGCCATGGTCTTTGTGATCTCCGTGATCTCTGTGACCTCTGTGACCTCTGTGTCCATACGCCCATGTCTGCCTCCCCGCGGTTCAGAGGCCTTGACAGTGCCCTTCGGCTGCATCCTGGCATTTCCTCGATTTGTTCTGGCGTTGCTGGAACGCGGTGGCTGCTGATCCGTGGACGGCACTGACCTGCTTGGCCTGCTGCCGGGTGGAGCCGCCGACTGCCAGCCGTCGGCGCTGCCGTCTGGCCCTGGCAGTCGGCCCGTACCGCCGAGCCGAACAGCGACGCTGGAGCCTCGCCCTCTAGTACCGCACACACCTGTCTTCGCTGAGGGATGCCATGGACCACTGAATAACGACGCTGGAGCCTCGCCCTCTAGTACCGCACACACATGGTGTCCACGCTGGGAGGGTACCCCGAACCACTGAATAACGACGTTAGAACCTCGCCCTGTAGTACCGGACACACATGGTGTCTGTAGGGGATGCCATGGACCACTGAATAACGACGTTAGAACCTCGCCCTGTAGTACCGGACACACATGGTGTCCACGCTAGGAGGGTACCCCGAACCACTGAATAACGGCGCTGGAACCTCGCCCTGTAGTACCGGACACACATGGTGTCTGCGCTAGGGGATGCCATGGACCACTGAATAACGACGTTAGAACCTCGCCCTGTAGTACCGCACACACATGGTGTCTGCGCTAGGGGATGCCATGGACCACTGAATAACGACGTTAGAACCTCGCCCTGTAGTACCGGACACACATGGTGTCCACGCTAGGAGGGTACCCCGAACCACTGAATAACGACGCTGGAGCCTCGCCCTGTAGTACCGCACGCACATGGTGTCCACGCTGGGAGGGTACCCTGAACCACTGAATAACGACACTAGAACCTCGCCCTGTAGTACCGGACACACATGGTGTCTGCGCTAGGGGATGCCATGGACCACTGAACAGTGACGCTGGAACCTCGCCCTGTAGTACCGGACACTGGTGATGTTCGCGCTGGGAGGGTAGCGTGGGCCACGGAGCATGCACTGAATAACGGGCACTAGCACCCCGCGCTTGAGCACCCAACTCATACCGGGTAGCCCATACATCAGGCTGACTGCGCACTCGGGGATCAAGTGATTGGGTGCTGTTCGAGCTGTTCGAGTGTTTGGTTGCAAATAGGGTCAATGAAGTTGGGAGCAGTTAGCCCTGGCGGCCAACTTTCAATGACGTGGCGCCGATAGGCTCCGCAATGTGCATTTTGTTTGTACTTTACTTTCAAATTATCCCATTATCATTTCCAGTTTTAATCGTGATTTAAATATTAACTTTTAATAAACAGTGAGTATGTCAGATTGTCAACTATTATTTAATTTCTGAGTTCGCCGTTCCTAGCAAAGTCTCGGCATGAGCCAATTAATTGTAACGAACAATGTTGCTACTTCAGTGCATGTGTTTCGTCGACTTGCCATGTCGAAAATTTTGGATGACACCGCAATGTGGAAAAATTGTGGTCTGCCGCTTCTGAGAAGATCCGACTGATCCTGAACACGAGGCGAACGCCGTGCTGTCCTGGCGGCAGTGTTCCGCCAGAACGCCATGCTGTCCTGGCGGCAGTGTTCCGCCAGAACGCCATGCTGTCCTGGCGGCAGTGTTCCGCCAGAACGCCATGCTGTCCTGGCGGCAGTGTTCCGCCAGAACGCCATGCTGTCCTGGCGGCAGTGTTCCGCGACAGTCCATCCGGCGGCCGCTTCTAAAATAGGTGCGTGGACAGGCATCAGAGTGGTGTGCCAGTGGCGGCTATTTCTGTGTTGTCGTACCCGGCAGCGCGGTCGGCGCGATGCGTCAACAACAAGGCCATTCTCATCAGAGCCAGGTGGCGCCATTATGTCACCTGGTGTCATTGTCGTCCGCCGCCAGGGGCGCTGTTGTCGCCTCGTCGATGTCTTCGGGCGCACAGCGTTTGATAACATATAGGCTCCAAATGACGAGATGGTGCATATTCCCGGGTATTTTGAGTGGGGCTTGCTAAACCGTGAGCGATGCGATTTTGTCGGTCGTTTTCGGACCGGCGCGGTGGCTGGCTGGCAAGGTCGAGTGGTTTGGCAACGTCTCGAGGGTGTTGAACTGTCAGAGGCTGCTCTTCATGCTATTTTTTGTCCATTTCTACTGCTCGAGGTATATTTAGCAAGTTATTTTTGCGCTCCAGTATTATTGGAGCGTGGTTGGAATTTCGACTGATCTTTTTTGTAGCAATGTACCAAGGATTCATAAGCCAGTTTGGGTTTCAAGACATTCAGGAGCCGGATCTAACGACATACCCCTGTGCCGTGTGCGGGCCTGACTGTTTTACTCGTTGTGTCAATTACATTGACCATGCAATATGTCCCGGTATGTTGTTTCCGATGTCCCGAAGAAGTAATTCTACCCGTCGGCGAGTTCTGAACAGTACCCGAACTGGAGATTGTATCATTCGACAAATCTGACTCGTCTAAGACTATCGATACTCGAGGATGCGTTACTGCATGTGCGGCCGCAACAAGGACTGGTGCCACATCGTGTGAGGCCGCAGAATGTGACTGGCGTTACGTCATATGGAGCTGCGGCTGGTGCCAGCCACATCATGTGAGGCCGCGGCTGGTGCCACATCATGTGAGGAATCTCGCATGCGCCAAGCATACCCCACAACCCATGCACATGTGATTACGCAGTCCAGTCGATCCCAGGTCTCGCATTCTCTCGCCCTGCTTTGGCGCGTGTTGCATTTGGACGGGATCGTATCCCGTTCGACCACTTGAATCGAGGGTTGGATCTCGCGGGTCTGGGCTCGAGAGACGAGGTGGATTCAGAACTCGAAATCCACCCAATTTTAGATATCTGGTGCTTGCGATTGGCTGATACTTGCAATTTCGGTGTTTTTAGACATCAAAATGGTTGTGATATGGACTCATCAGTCATCGAACCCATCAGTGACGTGGTGCACATTACGAGCAGTGCCTGGTGGGTATTGGCGGAGTCACTAGGAGCTCCAACACAGCGGCGATCCATTCTGGAGAAACGGGGACCAATGCCGGCGAGTACCAGTGCTGTCGGGAGGGGCACCGGTGCCACAGGGTCCAGTGCCGGAGCTGAGGGGTCAGTGCCGACACCGGCAACGTGGAGACCAGTACCGACGCCGCGGACCTGCTGCCAGCAGGTGCGGCCGCTCTGTGTGCCACGGGGACTGCCGGACTCGCGTGGCTGCCGACACGCGTGGCCACCGATGCGACAGTCTCTGTGACCCGAGACTCATTGGACACGTGTGGCCGCCGATGCGACAGTATCGGTGCCCCTACACTCACTGGACACGTGTGGCCGCCGATGCGGCAGTTTCCGTGTCCCGTGGCGCACCTGACACTTGTGGTCGCCAATGAGGCAGTCTCCGGTGCTATTTCTGCCAGCGGGTATTTCTGCGGTCGGCGTGACCGGACCGGGGACCCGACCTCCGAACGGTGGTGGTCACTGCCGACTTTCCCCCACCCTCCCCCTCTCCACAACTCACACTCCGGTGTCTGTGATGTTGGAGGTGTGGGCAATTACACAAGAGATGGGTGGGTCGGTGATGCTGGAGGATTCCGGTAACAGTGGCACATGTACTGGTAGTGTCGGATCACGCCGAAGGGCAGCACTTTGTTCTGTAACTATTTAAATTCACCCCTCCATCTGCGATCGCCATGTGCGGCACCACCGGCTCACTTTCTCGAGGACGGAGGAAAATCACGGTCGGTTTTCCATTCTGGCTCGTAATCCTGGTGTTACATTTGATACATCTCATGGGGAGGTGGGGTCTGCCACCTGCCTACGGTGTAGTCGCCGACCTGGTGCCGACCACCGAGTTGGCTACTCACCTCTGGCAGTGCCAGACAGGCCGGACGGACCCTCCCTGCGCCCTCGCAGGTCGCACGGATCACATTTTTTTTTTCTGATCGATGACATCCTGTGGTATGGAATGATGCAAGAGTGATATGAGTGATATAGCCTCTATTCAATACTTGTTCAGGTCAGATGACGTGAAGTGCTTTTACGATCATTTGATTGCCGTCGTTCGATCATTGTGCTGTAACTCAACATTTTCCAGTCACTTCTTCCATGTGTTGGAGTAATGTTGCCCATCCCTGTCTTCGTTGTCTCACTCACATTCGCACCCGTATGTTTTACAAACACTCACGAGATTCTGGTTGTCGATGTGACCTGGCTGCTTTTTTAATTTACGCTAATCCCAAATATCACCCACCACGACCACTGCCATACCGTGCTGGCTGAAATCAACGTTTCTCCGCCCCCCAAATGTTTACGTCTTTTCTTTGGCTATTACACGGTGTCTGGGCGTTGCCAAGAGTGCTGATCGGCGGCGGGGTAAACAGTGCGCCGGCCACAGCTCCGGCTCTCGTGCAGCGCAAGCCCTCTGTTTTGCTTCCCGATCGGTGGGCCACCAACTATGTTGCGCAGTGTTTATGGCGACCAAGCAGGTCCTTCGGCGCGATCGGGCGTGTGCTGTGCGATGGTGATGCCTGGGTGTTGGAGGTGCGCTGTGTGTTCTGTGTGGCTCTTGGCAGGTGCACGTACCTGGAAGAGTTCAACAGAAAAAAGGCTTGGCATTTGCGGGTTGCGGGATCGGCGGTGGTATGCGGACACAGCTGCGATGCGGATCGGGGTGTTCGTGGCATTGATAAGGTCGACTCGTCGGCGATTAATTATCCCTTGGCCCGTGCACCAGCGATTACTTTTCTACATCACTGTTGTCAGCGTGCGGGCAGCGAAAACTCGGCTGCCGTACGTGCTCGCTACCTCAATCGAATTATATCGTATAATAATATCAACAAAACAAAACTGGCCCAGGAAAATCATGTATGCCGACGCACTACACGATGTCAAGCTGGCAAACAGCGTTAAATTAATAAGAAACAAATTCATCAACTCACTGTCAACACACGTGTGCAATAATACTGGCTGTCATTCAAATTTACCTTAGATCGCTTGCGTTATCACAGTCTTTGATGAACAAGGCGAAAGTAATCCTGCATCAGGCGACAGTGATGGTGGTACTGAGGTACTGATGCTGATGAATGCTAATTATACTCATTAGTGATGATTATATGATGCTGACGATAGTGATAATTATACTGACACATGAGTAACCCTCCAGCAATAGCTGACCCAATGCCGCGTGCCCGCGAGCTCCGATAGCGGCGCACGCGCGTGTCCGCCGACCCTGACAACCCTGAGGGCCTGCGGCGGTGGTCACGTGACTAGCGTCTGCCGGCGGCGTTTTTGTTGGCGAGACGACGGGGTTCAGAGCCGAGCTGAGCGCGCCTCAAGGTCGCCCGTGGGCGCCGCCGCGCGGCAGTCATCCATCCAGGTGTCGGACCGGTGACGTCATGGGCGACGCAGCTGCCGTCCGCGGGCGGGGCGCCCGCGGACGCCCCCAACGCCTGCGGCAGGGAGAAGCAGGGCCCCGGGGCTGCACGATGACACTGATTGTCGGTCATTTCCAGTGACAGAGCTGGATGGTAGTCGACGCGGCAGGCAACTGTTGACGTCTAGTCGAGGAATGTGCACGAAAAATAATTCGATAAGCTGTAGGCGACGTGTAGGCCAAGCGGGATGTTCCATTGCAGCACTTCAAGATCGATTTGATATCCTATCGATTTTATATAATTTATAGGTCGGATGCCTGTATCCAGGATTATTCGCCCATAAGAGGCATATGTTAGAGGTAATTGGCAAACGCTCCAGCATGGGAAAACTACTCTTCAGTATCGATGTGACATGATGTGAAGTCATATTCCCATTAAATGTTGCCCAATGCATGCATTACTGAGCATGTGCATAGCACTCCCCCATAGAACAACACACGTGCCCTTTTGTGGATGTTTGTCACTTGCGCATGTCTGTCCCACTCGGCGTATTTTTTATCGGTTTCTCCCACGAAATATACCCCTGCTAGCTCGGTGACTGGCAGAGTGTCGGTGTCATATTCTTTCTGTAGATTGGTGGTTCAGCATCACACCAGTGAAATAATAAACACCTGTGAAAGTGGTATCAGTTGAACTTCACCAGTCAGTGTAGATAAGAAAACTACCATGTCGTGCTTTTATTTTGTCTTAGTCAGTTTCAAACGAATGGCAACTGTAGTGAATGAACAGCGTGTTCTCCGAACTATCGGAAGTGCTGTCGGCAGTAACTTATTGGAATTGATCGTGCAGTCCATGCAGCGACTTTCTCTTGCCCAGTATAATTTCGTGGAATCATGTGCAAGCTGTTCGAGTCCATATAGATTTGATGGCTTTCGATGTGTGCGGAAAACGTAAAGTACAGTAGTTTTCTGAAAGTTATGGGCAGATAAAATTGCATTTCCTGTCTTATGTCCGGTGCATGCCTCTAATGATCCATACCAAACAATAATTTACATTATTTTGTCGATTCTCTGGTCGTCGATATATTTATTTTAACCGCGACATTTAGTGTACGTAGTTGATAGGAATTCTCCAGAGACGACAACGTAAAGACCAAAGTCTTTTCCGAGATGCCATTCAAGACCGGCGGGCTTTTCCACTGGTCCCTGTGGCATACTCCGGGTTTCCAGCCGATCTTGTATAAGCTCATCGGCAGACCTACATACAGTAGCGGTGTTTTGACCGGGCTTGGCTATCTCAGCCGGGTTTCAGCAGAGCGTGCTCGTGGCGGACTGGCCGCACCCAGGCTTCGGTGCCAATATTCTGACTATCTGCCGCTTCTAGTTTTCACTTGCCATTTAAAAACCTGTTCCAACACACGTTCAGCCCATTTTCTTAAGCCTCAAAGGGAACAATGGGAAAACGGGGGAGAGGAGGGGTATACTGGCTTCCATTTCCACCGAAAGCGGGGTGTAGAATCGGCTTCGGATGACATTTTGTCTGTTTCTGTAGAATTGACTCATGCACATCACTTCAGTGCGATTAGTCCTTTATGGCAGGCTTTTCACTGGAAGATAATTGATCTGAAGATCAGACCTGTCCCAGGTGCTTTATATCGAATACGTCACTCCTTTTAGCGCCTGCCGTGTTTATCATTTTCTTGTGCTATTTTTGGAACGCTAACTGACCATGGCTGCAAGCAAACATTGTTGATAGAATTCAACCGCATGAATGTCTGTCAGTGATCGGCGGGAAAAACAGACACCGTTTGTTTAAGCTACTTCACGTAACCACGTAGACAGCGCAGGCTTATTTCGTACTATTATGCCACGTGCCGAAGCGTAAATTATGAAATTAATGTGTTACCGTTTTGTGTTTTTGTTTCTTGGAATGGCACAGTTATGTGCCACTAGCCCTCGGTGTTATGTACATTAGTGATTTTCATCGTGCGGTGTTTGGCCTATAGTGTATCCGCATGAGTTGCTCTCATGTCATTTGATCGCCCTAAATGCAACGTGTATGGTACATATCATCCGTTCTCTAAGTCCGCCTGGTTTTGCGCAGTGGGCGCACATCCCCGGACAGATGCTCCTCGACCTTCTTGAGGGAACCCCGATGCTGATTATGTTAGTAAAGAGTCAACGAATACGGCACTGTTGGTTGGTGTTATCAGACTTGAAAAGTGTTTTGCTGTTCGCTTAGTGGCGAGCTTTCCGACGTCGCTTTCACTTCCGGAAAGGTTTCGTCGAAATATTTTCCCTCCATTGCTTTCTGCAAATGTGGAGGCAGATGACGAAGGAGTTCTCAAAGTTTAATTAATTTCGGTCGGGTTTTACAGCATGTTCTCTTCAATGCATTCGATTGACATGTCTCGGCATCTTTCTAATATCCAGTTGTAAGCATCAATATTTGAGGCCCACTTGTTCACACACTGAATTGAACTACCCAATGATGTCATATGCGCGTTTTAGTTTACCGTCTCCCAGTCTACAAGATACCTATCTTCTTCAAGAGCCTTCTTTGCCCCTCCCCGGTCTCCAGCTAGGGCGTTGACCGTTTCCCAAAAGTCGGCGACTACATGTGTTTTTCTGCTCCTCCAGTCACAACAAACACCGGTCATGCCGGATAGGTGTCGAAACTGGTGACGTCATGTGCGCGAGCGTCGTACAGAGAGCGAGGGCCACTGGTTAGCGGCACGGGCACCGGCAGCGCAGCCGTGTGGCGCCACAGCGCGGCCGTGTGACGTCATACAGGCAGCTGTGTGGCACCAGAGCGCAGCCGTGTGACGACATACAGGCAGCCGTGTGGCGCCACAGCGCGGTCGTGTGACGTCATACAGGCAGCTGTGTGGCGCCAGAGCGCAGCTGTGTGACGTCATACAGGCAGCTGTGTGGCGCCACAGCGCGGCCGTGTGACGTCATACAGGCAGCTGTGTGGCGCCACAGCGCGGCCGTGTGACGTCATACAGGCAGCTGTGTGGCGCCACAGCGCGGCCGTGTGACGTCATACAGGCAGCTGTGTGGCTCAGCCGTACACTAGAGCGTGTTCAAATGTTTACACACACACACACACACACATATATATATATATATATATATATATATATATATATATATATATATATATATATATATACACACACGCGCGCACAGCTGTCTGGCCAATGAAGTAATCACTTGTCTCACAAATCAGGGTCCCGCCATGGCACATCTGAGTTTGACGCACGGGAGCCTCACAGTCGATAAAATTGTCTTGTGGAAACCGATATTAGGTTAGCGAGGAAGGTAACGGATATCGTGCCGTCTGAGCTGTTATTTGCGTCAGTGGGTGTAGTTGTATCCGATGATGGCTCTCCCAGCACAACTGATAAGTCCCATACCACTCTCACTGTGTGCCGGACACCTCGCTGAGAACAATCCCACAGCTGGCATGAAAACCTGACCTCCGTTTTGTGACTGGAAGGTACAGTGCTGCCACATGTATCGCAGCTGCAGCGCATCGTGGGAACTGGTGCACATCAGGTACACCATGAGCAACCGTCACGTCTGGTGTTAAATGGATGTAAATCTGAATGGAAGAAAGTTCCGAGTGGTGTCATATGGATCTGTTCAAGGGCCACTTCTCTTTATCATCTTTGGGAATGACATTGAGGTAGTGCTGAGGAATAGGGTGTTCAAATTTGCTGATGACATCAAATTGGTAGGAGTGGCTAATATATTGCATTGAAATATTTTAAAATTTGGTGGATAACTTTCAGGCTGCAAAATCTTCTTTTTGAGGTCTAAATGGTGGTGGATGGGGTGATGTTTATGCTAAGTAGGTGTACACTGTACGGACCCCTTTAAGCAGGCATGGATGGAGTCTGAAAATTATTGGTAGGGCACTCAAGTCCCATGTGTCACATGAGATCGAGTGAACAGGGCTCGATAGGTTAGGGAAATAGACATTGATGAGTGCGGGGGATGTTGGTGGATGTATTCTCTGGAATTTGGGATGTGGTGTTGGTTGGGGTGAAGAGTGTCTTTTTCCAGGGTTATGGTATCTTCCCTGTACGGACTTAACCTGGATGGGCCCTTGTGGCTCTTATTTAGTCTGATCACTTTATGACTTTATGAGATGGCGATGGCGAACTGACCCTGCCTCGACGTCACCACGGTGTGGCTCCTAGACTGCGATGGAGGCATGGCCTCCCGCTACTGACCATTGATGAAGGAGTGACGTCCCGCTCCTGATCTGTGGTGAACGAGTGACGTCCCGCTCCTGGTCTGTGGTGGAGTAGTGACGTCCCGCTCCTGGTCTGTGGTGGAGGTGTGGCTGCCAACTCCTGCAGTCTGTGGTGGAGTAGTGACGTTCCGCTCCTGGTCTGTGGTGGAGGTGTGGCAGTCAGGTTCCGTCCGTCATCAGTGATGGAGAAGTGACGACACGCTCCTGATCGGTGATGGGAGTATGACTATCGGACCGTTCCTGGTCAGAGATATAGGTGGGATGGCCTGCTCCCGGTGGGCTACGGGCGACTCCTGGTCGGTATTTGGAGGAGAAAAGAGAGCCCGCTCCTGGTGTGACGGAGTTGTGACTAGCAGCTCATGATCGGTGTTGAGGATGTGACGGGTTGTCCGCTCCTGGTTTGTGACGAAGGTGGAGCTGGGGGCTCCTGGTCAGTGATGGAGAAGTGGCTGCCGGCTCCTGGTCGGTGGTGGAGGTGTGACGGGTGGCCACTCCTTGTCAGAGGTAGAGGTGTGATGGTCTACTCCTGTTCGGTGGCGAGGCATACCGGGCGGCTCCTGGTCGTTATTTGGAGGAGAAAAGAGAGCCCGTTCCTGGTGTGACGGAGTTGTGACTAGCAGCTCATGATCGGTGTTGAGGATGTGACGGGTGGCCCGCTCCTGGTTTGTGACGAAGGTGGAGCTGGGAGCTCCTGGTCAGTGATGGAGAAGTGGCTGCCCGCTCCTGGTCGGTGATGGAGGTGTAGCTGCCCGCTCCCGGTCAGTAATGGAGAAGTGGCTGCCCGCTCCTGGTCGGTGGTGGTGGTGTGGCTGCCCGCTCCCGGTCAGTAATGGAGAAGTGGCTGCCCGCTCCCGGTCAGTGATGGAGAAGTGGCTGCCCGCTCCTGGTCGGTGATGGAGGTGTGGCTGCCCGCTCCTGGTCGGTGGTGGTGGTGTGGCTGCCCGCTCCCGGTCAGTAATGGAGAAGTGGCTGCCCGCTCCTGGTCGGTGATGGAGGTGTGACGGGTGGCCGCTCCTTGTCAGAGGTAGAGGTGTGATGGCCTGCTCCTGTTCGGTGGCAAGGCATGACGGCCGGCTCGTGGTCGGTGGTGGGGGAGTGGGGGTGGCCTGCTCCTGGTTGGCTAGAGCCGTCACCAGGGGCGCTGCCGGCGCGGCTGGCGCCGTGCCTTCCCGTTGGCTGTTTATGAGACGACGCGGTGTCGGGATGCAAATTGTGGCGGCGGCGGTGCAAGCGTGCACGCACATTCCGGACGGGCCGGTGTCGCGTGTGACGCGCGGCCGATCCGGTCCTGTCCATTGTGGTAGCGGAGAGGGAGCGTCTTCTCGCAGACGTCACGCGTCCGAAACACTACACAGCCGGTACAGCCGTCACTACACAGCCAGTACAGCCATCACCATGCAGCCAGTACAGCCGACACCATACGGCCAGTACAGCCGACACCATACAGTTGTCACCATATGACTGCTGTCGTATGACGTCACCATGCAGCCAGTACAGCCGACACCATGCAGCCGGCACAGCCGACACTATACAGCCAGTACAGCCGACACCGTACAGCCAGTACAATCGGCACAATACAGCCGATATAGCCGACACCATACAGTAGTCACTATGCGGCCAGTACAGCCGTCACCATACAGCCAGTACAGCCGTCACCATACGGCCAGTACAGCCGACACCATACAGTTGTCACTATACAGCCAGTACAGCCGACACCGTACAGTGGTCACTATACAGCCAATACAGCCGTCACCATACAGCCAGTACAGTCGACACCATGCAGTCGTCACTACACAGCCAGTACAGCCGTCACCATACAGCCAGTACAGCCGACACCATACAGTTGTCACTATACAGCCAGTACAGCCGACACCATACAGTCGTCACCATACAGCCGTGTATGGCCGACACCATACAGTTGTCACTATACAGCCAGTACAGTCGACACCATGCAGTCGTCACTACACAGCCAGTACAGCCGTCACCATACAGCCAGCACAGCCGACACCATGCAGTCGTCACTACACAGCCAGTACAGCCGTCACCATACAGCCAGTACAGCCGACACCATACAGTCGTCACCATACAGCCGTGTATGGCCGACACCATACAGTTGTCACCATACAGCCAGCACAGCCGACACCATACAGTTGTCACTATACAGCCAGTACAGCCGACACCGTACAGTGGTCACTATACAGCCAATACAGCCGTCACCATACAGCCAGTACAGCCGACACCATGCAGTCGTCACTACACAGCCAGTACAGCCGTCACCATACAGCCAGTACAGCCGACACCATACAGTTGTCACTATACAGCCAGTACAGCCGACACCATACAGTCGTCACTACACAGCCAGTACAGCCGTCACCATACAGCCAGCACAGCCGACACCATGCAGTCGTCACTACACAGCCAGTACAGCCGTCACCATACAGCCAGTACAGCCGACACCATACAGTCGTCACCATACAGCCGTGTATGGCCGACACCATGCAGTCGTCACTACACAGCCAGTACAGCCGTCACCATACAGCCAGTACAGCCGACACCATACAGTCGTCACCATACAGCCGTGTATGGCCGACACCATGCAGTCGTCACTACACAGCCAGTACAGCCGTCACCATACAGCCAGTACAGCCGACACCATACAGTCGTCACCATACAGCCGTGTATGGCTACTATAATAACGATTTTAAAACCCGACAAGGATGCTTCAGACCCGACGAGCTACCGACCCATATCACTAACATCATCACTTTGTATGTAAGCTGATGGAAAAGATGGTAAATGTGCGTTTGACCTGGTTCCTGGAGCGATATGACATTTTAACCAATGCACAGTGCGGTTTTCGGGAAAACCGCAGCACCATCGACCATCTTTTAACTCTTGACACCGTGGTAGCTAAAAGCACTGCACCGACGCGTCGGTGCAGTGTTTTTGATCTCCATGGAACATATGACACAACTTGGAACTACGGCATTCTGAAGAACGTCTTTACGTGTGGAATTCGCGGTTCTCTGGCTCACTTCTTCGTTAACTTTTTGTCCGAACATTTTTTTTTCGTGTACGCATCGGAAACTACTTGTCAGACAGATGCCCACAGAGCAATGGAGTACCGCAAGGAAGTGTGCTAAGCGCGGTGCTGTTCGCCATCATGGTTGGCGACTTCTGCGAGTCTCTTCCACGAAGCATTGGTAGATCACTCTTTGTAAACGATGTTGCGATTTGGTGTTGCACATCCGGTGCACCGTCGATGGCACAACTACAGTATCCCGCTTGGAAAGGTGCAGTTCCGAGATCGGGTTTCAATTATTATCGATTGCGAAAACAGTTGGTATGCATTTCTGTCGGCGCCGCCGGAACTGCCCGGACCCTGCGCTCCAGCTGTATGGTGAGCCGGTTCCCTTTCAGCGATTTGCTCGGTTCTTGGGAATAATTCGTGGCACTCGTCTTAATAACAAGGAACATTTTAAGACACAAGTGTTTTACATCCCTAAGCCTACTATCTACTAAAGTTGGTTGCACACAACTTACGGAGGAGGCAGGAAGTTGTTGTTGCTTAGTTTTACCAGCCTACCACCTCGGTGATATTGGCTGTTTAGTTTAGGAGTGCAGAGATGAGTTTCTTCATAGCAGTGGATAGATTTCGGCCATTTGAGAGAAGAGCAGTGAGCAGATTTTGTCGAGTTGAGGAGTAGTGGTCCGGACGGTGCCAGAGTGGGGTAGGGGGTGTAGAATGGGGGGGTGGGGCCGGGTCATCTCCGTTTCATCGAGCATTGCAAGAACGTAGACATGTCATACACTTATGGGCATTTTTGTTTTCGTGTTAAATTCGTTTTTTTCTTGTTTTGGTCTTTTGCTTTTGTTTTTTGTTTGTTTTGTTTATTTTTTAACTTTTACACGTCATGGGTAGAACAGAGAGAGAATAGGTGGAGGAGTTGTTAGGATGTTGTTCAATATCGGGTGGTTTTGGCACGGGTGTGTGGTTTGTTGTTGGTAGAGGCCGGTGTTTGTTTTGTTGGTTAATCGTGTTGCAGGTGCATGGGTAGTGGAAGAGGTGTTGATTGAACTGTTGTAGTCGCCTGAATCTGTGATTGGTCCGAATTGTTATCGTAGGTTTTTGCGTATTGTGTTTGGTACTCGTGGTGGTTCTAGTAGGCCTGGTGGTGGTGATTGCTTGCGTGTTTCGCGATGTGGTATGGGGGTGTGCCAGTGTTGAGTGCGTGGGTGAGTTGCGTCGTGTTTTTTTATGTTTCGGTTCTTGTGCGGTGTTTTGTGTTGTGGGTTGTGGCTTTATTATTATTGTCGGGTCTGTCTGGGTTGCTTTGGAGCATTCTGTGGGTTCTAGCGGTTTATCCGTATAATTTGTATGTGTTTGTGTCGTTTGTGTGGACGGCTTTTGGTGGTGTGTGGGCCGCGCCGGCTGCTGGTCGTTGACCCACGACCTTGCTCGCGGCAGGGCCCAGCCCTCTAAGTGGACAAGACGGAGGATTTCCTTCTCCTTTATCAACAGAGGGCAGGCCCTGTCCCGGGAGGCGTGATCTCCGCCGCATTCGACGCAGCGTAATGTTCCGCTCGTGCATGTGTTGGTGTGGTGTGAAGCGGCACAGTTGGCACAAGTGGGTGTTGAGTCGAGGCACCCCACCCCCTTCGAGTGGCCGTAGCGATGACAAAATTGACAGCGTCGAGGGAGGGGTGCTCGTGGTGTGACTTTGTACCTAATGTATTCACTAATGTATTCACTTTTAACGTGTGTGGGTGGCTGTCTTGTGTTGAATGTCAGTATGAGGGCGTTTGTGTTTTGTTCGCGTGCTGGGGCGGGGGGCCTGTAGACGGAGGAGATCCCCTGGCTCCCAAACCTGAGAGTCAGTTCCTCCTCCGTCATCCAGGCCAACTCACTTGCGTAGATTGTGCCCTGTGAGGTGTTGAGATGTGTGACTGGTATTGTGGTGATTGGTATGTCTGTGCTGACTTCAATGCGTGGTAGCATGTATGCGTCTTCAGTGTTGTAGGCCTGGATCAAAAGCGAACCCGATCTTATTTGGCGTGCGTGTAGGGACGTTCGTGTCCAACGGGTGATCTCCTCCTCCACTGTCCAGGGGTCAAGAGAGTCCATTGGCTCCCCGTCATCCCGGCCGCAGAGGAAGAAATCACCCGTCGATGTGTTTGTCGTGGTGTCAGTGTCCATGTTGAGTTAATGTATTGGTGTGGGTCGAAGGTTTGGTGTTCGTATTGGATGGAAGAGGTGTACACGATTACAAGTCTCGGCGGAGGGGAGGGCAACCCCGGTGGGAGGGGCAGCGGCACCGCCGGACCAACCTGTAGTCGAAGCTTGTAGGTAGTTGAGCTGGAAGTCGGAAGTGTAGATGTAGGTGCACTGGTGGCAGGCTGGCTGGGCGGTCTTCCGTCCGTCAGACCAGTGGGTGCGGTCGAGATGGCGTCCTTTAGAGTGGCCAAGATGGCGTTGCCGCGGCTTTTTGAAGCACGCCTTCGGGGCTGCTGCGGCTCGTGTGCTGCCGCAGTGCTGCTGGTGCGCACGTTGGCAGGCTGGCTTGACATAATTGCAGCCCCACGGTGGCGTCGATGCCTCTAACGGGGTGGCGTTGGAGGCTTCCAGAAGACGTTGGGGCGGCCAATCTGGCGTCGATGCGGTTCTCGGTTTGAGAGATGGTGATTCTGCTCTTGCGATTCTTGGTTGATTGCGTTGGATTGCGATTGCGATTATGTCGATTCTGAGGTCGATTCTGGTCGATTATGTGGAGACAGGAAAACCATGCTGCTGTTATATAGTTCCCTCATCCGATCAAAACTTGGACTACGCAGTTTTTTATATATGACAGCGTATGCGTAACAATCAACCGTCCACTGGACACTGGACACCACGCGGTGCTCCGCATTGTGACCGGTGCTTTCCGCACTTCGCTTTCTGTGAGCCTTCTGTCTGAGGCCGCCTTTGAACCGCCACTCTTGCTCCGTCGCAAAATGCTCCGGATGCGCTATGCCTGTAAAGTGAGTAAATTCCCTGACCATCCCGCATATACGCGCGTGGTCTCCCATCGACGTATTGCATCATTTGGTCTAGGACGCATTATGCAGGTCATCTCCTGTTGCGTTCGCATACGCACTTTGAGCGTTCGCATACGCTCTTTGAGGACTGGGATTCGACTGAAGGCAGTTATGAAGTCGAGTCAGGCACAAACTTCGCCATGGTAAGTGACTCCTGTAATAGGTATTTCACTTTTATCGGTTAAGAAGGAGCATGCTACACCACAAGACCGTCCGTCACGTGCCCTAGAACACATAGCCTCACTCGAGGGATATGTCCCGATTGACACAGATGATCGAAAACTGATGCTCGTGTGGGCAGTGCAGTCGCTACGGAGCATGTGTCGAGATATTTCTCCCTACCACCACATGCAACGGCCTACCCAAAGCCCTCAGCTTTATTGAAGTAGGGCGGGGTTCCTCGCATGTTATTTTTGTTGATTTCCTCAGCAGTCTTCGAGCGCGAAGGCAGTTTAACCCACATGACCCCATTATACAGGATGTTCCGCGGCGTCTCAGATCACTGGCTCAAGCTGGGAAGACTATTATTCTCTTGTTGGATTCCGAGCCATGTCGACATCGTGGGAAACGAGGCAGTGGATGCTGCTGCGAAACGTGCAATTGAAACCCGATACTTGCGATCTATGCCGCTCCCCGCGAGGAAGTATCACTATTCTAGCACTATCTTTGTTTTTTATTGGCAGAATAGCTGGGACACTGCTGAACAACAAACTGCAAACGATCAAGCCATGTCTTGGACAGTGGACCTCGTCCTACCGCAGGACGAGGCGGGACGAGGGCGTGCTCTGCCGCCTTCGGCTGGGGCACACCCACCCAACTCACCACGATCTGCTCTGTGGAAAGGACAGGCCAAACTGCTCTCGGTGTCATGCACCGCTGTCCGTACGTCACGTTTTGATTTCATGTCCCCTGCTCGCCGATGATCGAAGACGCCATTTTGGAGTCGTGCAGTCGCTGTCGCTCCGCGATCTCCTGGATGACCGCTCGCGCGTGGTAACTTCGGGACAACTTTTCCGCTTTCTTTCGACGTCGACTTCAGGCGATTTACACACCTCATTGACATGCAACACTAGAAGCTCGGAACGTTCTCCCTGTATTCTGAAGATTCGTGTACGACTGATGGCACCAATCCTCTTAAGCTGTCTGTCCAACATTGGCATGGGCGCTGTATGACCAGCGCAGTCGATGCGCCCCAAAGCCCAAATAACCAACTAGTGTCGGTGATATCAGCAGGTGGGTCCGCCCACGTACCCCGCCGCCTGACCTCCACCGGTTACCATTTGTCCGCCAGCGGCGTGGTCAAATCGGGTACGCTGACGACAGACAGGGTTCCCGCCCGCCTGCCCTGCGTCCCACTGCGCCAGTGCGCGCCTCGTCGGCGAGGCTATATCGGTTCGGGATCACCAGGCAAAGGCGACGTTGCCCCCAAGACGCCAAGCGTCCACGCTGCAATGCCATCGTCGTCGGCGGCATTTCGCCAAGTGCTCTGAGGCGTTTCCACCGCGTGGCGGTGACGGTCCGGTCTCGTGTGCGAGCGTCGCCCTTCCATTAAGGCGGTGGCAGCGGGAGCGGACCGCACCTGGCGTCGGCGCCCGCCACTGACGTCAGTCTGGCAAGGCCAGGCCAACACCTGTCCAACGACCAGAGGCTACGAAACGACGGTGGGCGGCGAGAAAACAGAGCCCGGCGGCGGCGAGCTGGTCAGGCAACTGGCCACGGTTGGCTGTGGTCACGCCCAGGGATGGTGGTTGAAGTCACATCCGAGGGTAGCATTCACAGTCACGCCCAGGGATGGTGGTTGAAGTCACATCCGAGGGTAGCATTCACAGTCACGCCCAGGGATGGTGGTTGAAGTCACATCCGAGGGCAGCATTCACAGTCACGCCCAGGGATGGTGGTTGAGTCACATCCGAGGGTGCATTCACAGTCACGCCCAGGGATGGTGGTTGAGTCACATCCAGGGTATTCAGTCACGCCCAGGGATGGTGGTTGAAGTCACATCCGAGGGTAGCATTCACAGTCACGCCCAGGGATGGTGGTCGGTCACAGTGACGCCCAGGGATGGTGGTTGAGTCCATCCGGGGATTCACAGTCACGCCCAGGGATGGTGGTTGAAGTCACATCCGAGGGCAGCATTCACAGTCACGCCCAGGGATGGTAGTCGGTCACAGTGACGCCCAGGGATGGTGGTCGGTCACAGTCACGCCCAGGGATCGTCGTTGGGCACAGTTATGCCCAAGAATGGTGGTAAAGTCACACCCGAGGATAGCATTCATAGTCACGCCCAGGGACGCCAAATATGGTCTGTGATGGCTAAAGTCACGCCCAGGGATGGTCGTTGGTCACAGTTATGCCCAAAGATGGTAGTGGTAGTCACCCATATGAATGGTGGTTGGTCACAGCCGTGCTCAGGAATGATGGTCGGTAACAGTCACGCATTGTTAACCCTCCCCGTCTTTGCGGTCATATCCTCACACCCCGTCTCGGGGTGGGGGGTTGATACAAATCAAATCCCGTCTAATCTCAAATCAAAAACGGGGAAAAATCCTCTAGGCGTTTTGTTTCGTCTCTAAAGATAAGCAAACGCTGAAAGTGTCATTAAAATATCTTTATCCGTTAAAGCGTGACGACTGGTTGAACTTTTCTGTAGGTGACCTCACTTGCCCTTGGCTAACTCGTTGACCCTAGATGACCTGACCTCAAAATTTTAACACAACATGCCAAATTGATGTGGGGAAATGTATGCCAAATTTCGGGTCGCTGCCGTGCGCCGTTCTTTCACTATCCGCGGAATACCTTAGGGGGGCGCATATCATCCCCCCCCCCCCGAGACGGCGCGGGTTAAAATAATGGTTTTCCTTGCGTGTGAGATGTCGAAATGAGTGCAGTAGGATGTCGAAATTCGCCATAGAAACGATGTCGCTCAACATAACTTATAAGTTCTTTAAACACAATTCAGATCCAACAGCGTAGTCATACGTGCACCTTTTTCCTTTGTTTTGAGATACCTAAGTTTGGGATAACTATTTTATTGGCAACCATACAAAATACCTATCCTTATGAATTGTTATTGTATAACAGACCATAGCACATGCAAACCTGTTCCTAGAACTGTGCTATAAGATGTTCGTGCATCGCAATCCGCAATGGTGAGTATCAGCATGCTACTTATCAACGAGATACTGTTAGAAATTCGATATGAAGACTTCATAGACTCTTCATGAAGCACGATACCAATACTTCGTTCGGAGGGATGTCAATTCATTGTTCAGAAAGTGGTATGTTCCACCCTAATTCATGAACGATGTGTAAAGTTCATAAAGTGTTAAGGCTCAATAAGGGCCACAGGGGCCCATCTGGGTTAAGCCTATCTAGAAAGGATACCAGAAAAGTAAGTGCTCACACTCCAATCAATCCACTATTTCAAGTTCCAAGGGAACTATATATCCCAGCCTATCTAGCACCGTTCACCTGCTATTGCATAACACCCTCCTCAACAATTTCAAACTCTTCCAATCATGCCCCATTGTGCTACCATAGCCAATCTCATCAGAATCACATCCCGAAGGAAGGTGCTGAATCCACTGCTACGTACACCCTATATAGTATAATATAATACTAGTAGTATAATATACCCTATATAGCTAGTATAATACTAAATTTATTAGCATGCTCAAAAACATAAGGGTCCAAGTTTCAACAATAACACAGGGACCAGCATCCCCCCCCCACACACTCATCAATGTCTTTCTACCTTACCTATCCAGTCCTATTCACTTGATCTCATGTAGCAAATGTGACCTGAGTGCCCTACCAATAATTTTCAGACTCCATCCACGCTCGCCTAAAGGGTTGCGTGCACACCCAGTGCACACCCACTTAGCATAGATATCACCCCATACACCACCCATTGGAACTCAAAAACAAGATTTTGCAACCTAAAATAGTTGTCCACCCTATTTTAAAATACATTCAATGAGGGACTCCCCACTACATCAGCAGGCAGGCTATTCCACTGATCAACTATCCTTTGACTGAAGACCTGTTGTCGCTTAGCTGTCCTACACCTCGATTTGTCTAACCTGAATTGATGACCCCTATGTGATAGTCTAAATAAAAGGGCATCATTTAAATTGACGTGATGTAACCCTTTAATAAATTTATACATTTCAATCATATCACCCCTTAATCTCCTATACTTGAGTGAGTACATATATAATGTCATAAGTCTTTCCCCATATTCTAAGTTACCTAGTCCACTGATGAGTCTAGTGGCTTTGCGCTGCACTCTCTCTAGCATAGCTATATCTTTTTCTAAGTAGAGGCTCCATGCCTGTTCAGAATATTCTAAGTGGGGTCGCACATAGGCCAAGTACAACCTTTTCATCACTTCTTTGCTCTTGTACCTCACACTCCTATTAATCATTCCCAGCATTCTGATTGCCCTGTTCCTAGCTGAGGACACATTGTTTTTCTACTTTAAGATGATTTGAAACTAACACACCTAAATCTCTTTCCTCTTCAATAACATCCAATCTCCTACCTCCCATCGTATATCTGAAAGTCTCACCTCCAGACCCAAGATGCATAACCTTACATTTTTCGTAGTTGAAAGACATCTGCCATTGATCAGCCCACTTGATTAGGTCCTCCAAGTCTAGTTGAATATTACTAGATTGCTCACCACTGTTAGCCACTCCTACCAATTTGATATCATCAGCAATTTTGAACACCCTATTCCTCAGCCCTGCCTCAATGTTATTCACAAAGATGATAAAGAGAAGTGGCCCTAGAACAGAGCCCTGTGGCACTCCACTCATAACATCCTTCAATTCAGATTTACATCCGCTTAACACTACCCTTTGTTTCCTTCCCTTAGCCATGCTTCAATCCAACCTAGAACCTTTCCATCAATTCCATGCTGTTCTAGTTGCTGAATTAAACGCCCATGTGGAAGTTTATCAAAAGCTTTGCTAATGTCCAGGTACACTACATCCATCCTGCTTTGATTGTCTACTTCTGTAGTTATATACTCCATAAACTCCAATAGGTTAGTTAAACAAGATCTTTGAGATCGAAATCCATGTTGGGTATCCAAATGTTGGGTATCCCTTAGAAGGTTGTGCCTATCTAAATGAGTCTGTATATTCTGTTTGACAAGTTTTTGCTGATACTTTGCAAACTATTGGAAATCAAACTGACTGGCCTGTAGTTTCCCACACACTTCATACTTCCCTTTTTGAAAACCGGTACTACATTTGTATTTCGCCAAACAAGAAAAACCGGCATAAAACTACAAAGTCTTAATATTGTGCTCATGCTAATACATTATAGTATTGTGTTATATTATATTATGTTATTGTGTTAATATTGTGTTCATAATTTAAACTTTTTCTTCCAAAATTTGACAATTTTTTATCTCCAGTTTTTATATCTTGTTTGATTGGGTGCAGTATGCTTATAAATGATGCTTCCAGTGAAGTAACTTATGTAGAAAAGTGCACGGTTTGGTCAAAATATGCTATTTTGAACCGAATACAGTACCATGGTGAAAATAGCATTATAAAATCGAAAGATGATGTCGCAATTTTGCGGTATCTCTTGACTGCAGCAAACTCTCAAACTTGGATTATCAAACGTTGATGTCGATGTTGCATCTGGTGATGCAGAGCAGACTGTTGAAGTTAGAAAAACCATTTGCAACTGACGTCAGTCAACCTGATCTAGGTCGACCAGTGACTTTTGACCGCCTAACTTCAAAATGTTCACACGACATGGGAAGTGATGCTTTTTTGTTCGTCGTAGCTAATCATGTGCATAAAAAGATCCAGCCCCAGATATAAGAAAAATTGTGTAGTTGGGCATGCCATTAATCTCACATGAACATGGGCGCTAATTGATCACGCTTTCGTCGAAGCGCCCTTAAACTCAAATAGCTAAACTAATCTCACATGAACGTCATTGTGCGAATTAAACAAAAACGAATGAAGCAAAAAACAAAAGGACACAGATACCGCCTGCATACGCTCGAGCACAGGGCGTACATCACAATGACCTAGTTGGGGTGATGTTCTCACGGACTGCGCAGAATGGCAGGAAGTAGTTCGAGTGCTGATGCCGACGTACGTCACCGTCGGTCGCGTCAGGTCACCCTGACGTCAACACGTCAGGGTGACGCCGGCGCGAGCGGCCCCTGCCATCCATCCGGTGCCAGCTGACAGCCATATGCCGCTTCGCCGTCGGCTTCAGCACGCCGAAGACATTATTAATTTGCTTCAGAGATGGTGAATATGCCGGCAGCCGACGGATCCGGTGCGCGTCGGTGAGCGTCACGTGATGTTCGACGTCCCGGTGTGAAGGCACGTTGTCGAAGTTCCTCGTTTTCTCCAATGACGGTGCTGGTGCTTTGCAAAAAGTCAGCGAATTTGTGCTTGTCGGCGCCGCTTTCGACAACTTGGTGGTACATGATGTCATCTGGATGGTGGTCGCTGATGGCCGTGACGACAGTGACGCTATTGCCGATCCACAAACCGTGCGAATGGTCCTCTCGCCAGGTATACATCGAACCTCGAGAACGTATCATGTGGACGTTAAACTCACTTTCGTCAATATAAACGAGATATCGGGCGATTCCACGTGCCATCATCCGGTTTGCAAACGTATGGCGGTTATACCCGATTCTTTCCGAGTTTCTTACCGCCGTCTGGGGCACCACCTTTTCACCGTTACGCAGTAGCCGTGAAGTACCTTCGAAATCGTGGGATTGTTCACGCGGGGTTTGTTATGCTACGTTTCCCTGATAATTGTGTTGAGCAGCAGTTCCAGTGTTTGCTGCTGATTTTTATCGATGCCAATACCAATAAATCCGATATTTTTCGTCGATGTTTTCGGTGGTTCATCCGCCTCTTGGTCTCCTGGATACTTCGTTTTCCTGGACGTGTTTAGCAACAATGAACCATGCTGTTGTGCTCTGTTGTGTTTAGTTGTCTGGCCACTTCAGCATTGTCGCTACCAGAAAGATGAGCATTGTTGTTGAGCATTGAGCATTGTCCATCATCCCCTTGCTGTTGGGTTACTGCACCGCCCCCTCGCACGCCCTTCGCCACGTGACAAGATTGCACCTGAACGAGCTGTAACCTCCGGACATTGCGGTTTCCTTACGCTCGGCCTGAAAGGAATACTGGCCTCTGATTGGCTGAGTGCGTTGCCATGGCGAGCTGCGCCGCTTAGCAGCTGCCCGCTGGCTGGTGTAGTCGCATTGTTTTACATGGAACTTCAAAAGTTTGCCCCTATTGGGCACTGAATACATCGCCCGTGTTAAGATATAGGTACATTAGACGGGTGTTCTCCACTAATATACGGTTTCTAACAGGGCCTCCTCTAAGTAATTTTCACTAGGTGGGATTTCTTGATCATACCTAATCAGCATAATATGGCGTCATTGTCGGATTTAGCCCACCTGCTTGGGGGAGGTAAACTTTCGGCGCGTACCCAACCCTAAACCCTACACCCCCACACCCCCACACCCCCACAGTGGCATACCTAGGGATTGCATCATGGGAGGGGGCAAGCGGATTTGAAGGGTTCCCAACCTACCACTATTCTTGGTTTAAAGGCAACGAATTTCGACCACTATTTTTCAAAAAGGTCCTTTTATTTTTATAAATAGAATAATTAGTGACCAACTTAATTGTCCTGTGGCGTGGGCCCAATGTCTATCACCATCGTTTCTGAGTCACCCGTTTTCAACCCTAACTCCCCCACCCTGTTCGAAGGTTTTTCTTTTGGTATCCATTGACAAGACCCCTCGGAATGCTGAAGTTACACATGCACAAATTACTTTAAAATGGAATATTTTTCCAATTTCAGGCATTCCAGTTCATAACTCCCGGTCGCTACCACGCTAACGTTCGTGCACGTGTACGCCCGCCTTGCGCAATCGGCTCATTCGCCACACTTCGTGCCATTTCACGGTTTCTGCTAGGCCTCCTACGATTTGCTAATTGCTGCCACATGATAGTCTTGCGCCATATCTTACGCGATTGAATGCTTCGTATGGGGTTTCACTGGGAAAATTCGATAAATTCAATTCGATGACTAGTTCTCTTCTTCCCACATTTTCTGGTGGTTGAGATCCGGATACCCGCTGAGCTTCGATGCACTTCGTCTCTTTGGTTAAATATTCTCCCAGATTGGCTACCGAACGGAGACACTGACTCGGTGTTCATTTTTTTTCGATCCGTTGTGTTTGTGTTCTTCTACGGATGTGTTTTAGGGCTCAAGCCAATTTTCGCTAGGGGCCCGGCATATTTTTTAGACCCCCGGCTCTTGTTAGTGTTTTGTGGCTTTTTATGCACCGATGGTAATTTTATTAGGTACCGGTGCATTTTTTAACACCCCGATGTGTTAATTAGTGCCCGGCCCTTTTGTTCTTTGTTTGGTACATGTTGCTTTTTTCCAGCCTAGCCTGTTTTTAAGCCCTCATGAGTTTGCATAGCCCCGGTGTGCTTTGTGGGCCTCCGGTGTGTTTTTATAGCTCCCGGTGCGTTTGTTTAGGGATGCAACGCGTGTTAGAAGGCCTTGCCGCTTTTTGCGAGACACGGTGCGCTTTGGGGGACCCGGTGCGCTTCCGGCCTCCCGCTGTGCTCTTTGGGTCCTGCTGTGTTTATTTGGGGCTACTGACGCACATTTGTGGGGCCCCAGCACAACTTTTGAGGTCCCGGCGCGACTTTTCGGGCATAGGCGCGTGGGTCTGGGAACCCGATGTCAGTGTTCTGTGCTCGACGCGATTTTTGGGGACCTTTTCTGATTTTGAATGTCCGAATCTCGGTCTGTTTTTTGGGAACACCTGGCGCCATATTTTTGTGTCCCGCCGTCTTTTCGACCTCCAATACTTTTTCTTCGCGGTCGTAAGTGATTTTTTCAGGCATCTGGTGGTAGGTTTGTGGCTCCAGAGCGATTTTCTTGGCTCAGACATTTATTTGTTAATCACTCCTTATTTTGGTTGGCTTCGGCTTGATATTTTTCGTGTCCCGATTCGATATTGGGGGCTACGCTGTTTATTGGGGCCATCGACGCCAATTTTTGAGAGCCCGATGGGAGTTTTTGATGCCCCGACACAAATTTGTGTGACTACCGACGGGAATTTTTGGTTCCAAACGCGATATTTGTGGGACCGCCAGGAGTTCGCGGGGCGCGTTGTACTTTCCTGGGGCCCCACGCGATTTTAGCTGGTCCTGGTGCAAATTGCAAATTTTCCGATACCGGAGCGATATTTCTGTGGCATGCTTTATTTGTTTTCGGTGACCGCTACGCGAATTTGGAGGGCCCCGATGCTAATTTTTTGGGGGACCCTGGCAAGATTCTTGGTAGCCCATCCCACTCAGGATGGAGGTAGGGCACTTTTTCTCTTCGTACGCCACCGCGGTTGCTCATTGAGTTTTTTTGTTCAGCCTATGGCACCCTTCAGAGTAGAAAAACCCTTCGGAAAATTTTATTTCGGAACCTGTTCTTCATTTTCCGGTACTCGGGTCGATTCGATCGAGTCGCGGTGTGATTTTTTTGGGTGGGGGGGGGAGCGTAGTGTTCTATTTTTCAATGTCCCTGCGCGATATTTTTGGATCCCGGTACGGTTCTTCGTGTTCCCGGTGCGTTTTTTTTTTCGTGGCTCCTCAAGTTGTTTTTCCGAGGCTTGAGGTTTTGGGGGTTCATTGACTCGATTTGTGAGACTGCAGAGTGATATTCCGGGTAAGAATTGATTTGTGTGGGGTAGCTGCGACTTTTGGGGACCTTGCGCGACATTTTGTACCCCCAGTATGATCATGGGCTGCGGCGCGATTTTTTGGGGGCGCGATAATACGTTTATGGGTTTTTTGGCGCGATTGCTGGGCCCCAGATTGATTTTTCTTGTCCGAGCTGGTTTTTCGTCGCCCCGGCTTCATTTGTTTGGGCTCCCGATAGGACTGTTGGGCCCCGGGCTACCTGTCGAGCCCCTAGTGTGATTTTCAGGGGTCCATGCGCGAACCTTTGAGGCCCCAACGCAATATACCGGGTCCGACCCGTCTTTTGGGGCTCCAGCGCGATTTTCAAGGACACCGACATTACTTTTTTGGCCCTCAGCGTGATTTTCCGGTGTCCATGCGTGAACTTTTGAGGCCCCAGTGTGATTTTCAGGGGCCTTGGTCCAACCTTTGCGGATCAAGCGCTATTTTCACGCGCTTGTGGTTGTGGTGGTCCCAGCTGGACCGGTTGTGGTGGTCCCAGCTGGACCGGTTGTGGTGGTCCCAGCTGGACCGGTTGTGGTGGTCCCAGCTGGACCGGTTGTGGTGGTCCCAACTGGACCGGTTGTGGTCGTGCGGTCGACCGGTTGTGGTCTCTGGGCTTGGTGCAGCTCCTTGACGCGTGCACCCGAGCCGCGTGCGTGTCCTGGCGACGCACAAACGAGAAAGTCACGACTGGCGTTGGCTTCCCTTCACCTACACTAAGGATGCCCGTTGATCATGGATGGGAGTGGAGGAGATACGTGTGCTACACCGGAACATCTGAGAAGGCACGGAACTCTAGCCGTTTGTCTACCTGGAGAGATAGACACTACAGCGTTACTGTCCGAGCGGAATCAAGTTTGCTGTGGTATGGGCTCATCACTAATATCGTGTTGGGTAAACGGGGTGTGCTAAAATCAGTGTGGTTTTACTGTACGATTTGACCACACCGGTTTCGATAATGTGTTTCATACTACGTCGTCTCGACTAGCTTCTGCGTGCATACTTCGGTATGACTAACGATGTTATCGGCGCTGCATGATCATTGTAATCGATGCGCCCTGAAAACCCCAATAACTAGCTACCGAATTCTAGCCGTATCTGTTTAAGATATTGGCAGGTGGAATATTTTCATGTGCGCCGTTATTACTGCTGCGTGAAGCCAAGGTCACCTTTCAGCCAGAGAAGCCTATGCACCCGTGAGCCCAAGCAGCTGAAATGCTCGGTGTAGCCTATCGAACTCGTTTAGCAGTGAAACACGTCGATGGATGACACGTCTAATATATCATAGCAGGTACAAGATTAGGAGTGCTGGGGAGAGCAGCCGGGTTAAGGACCTTTTCGTCATGTAGCTTTCGATGCGGACTAACTTATCTGAGCTGGGCAGACATTCGCCGCGCTGGTGGCACCTTAGCAGGTGGCAGGCTCTGGGTCTGTGCAACCAGCTGTGGTTCGGCTTTGGTCTCAGAAGATCATCTCAGTAAACACGTGGGAATTCCAATCAAGTAGCCAGATCCCATGGTAATTATCTCAACCGTGGTGTGTACCGTAGTTGCAATATCGGTAGCAAGACGACAGCTGTTCTTTAGTTGATGAACTATACTCCTTTGTGCCATGCCACTAACGATCTTATGGATTACGTATACTCATTCTGTACCCCTGGTTATGAAGTTGATTTTCGTGTTGTGTCACGTGCGATTACATTGTATTCGTTGGACGCTACATGCTTTTTTTGGTCGAAGCGCCCATAAATCCAACATTCGTTGGTTGGTATAGTGAAAATCGTGGCGAGATCCGTCCAGTTGAAGGTAAAATATGCAGGATGTCGACATTCAGACACACAGTCGCGCATACTCGACTCTATTGCGCCCACCTAGATGATAATAATCCTGGTATCTAAGGAAGTGCGGTACAAAACACTGGAAGATCAGTGTTTACTTGCGCATGTTGCGTGCTGCATCTGATATTTGGTAGGGTAGGGGAAACTGGTCGCGACCATGATGACGAGAGAAACGGTCAGATTATGATGTTTGATGTTGAAAATGGCCAAGGACCCTTTATTTAGCATTGTGTGCTCCTCCATGTTTCGTAGTTATTTTGCAAGGAGCTTTTATTCAATTGAGTATTATTTTTAATCGATCTTTAAATTTAAGTAAGGCCGAAATGCTTTTTATGTTGTTTCAGGTGCCGAAGTTTTTATTTTTGCCTTCTTTATAATTTCAGGTTCAGGTTTCAGGGAAGGTCGATGCAAAATATTATCCAAGTATGTGTTCCCCTGTCGGTTTTCCATCTCATGACGATTAAGTGGTTGACAATGGGCATTAGAGTTGCCACTTTTTCCAAAAAAACTGGCACGGGACACGGTGCGGGCACAGGAAATCCTGACACCGCACGGCACATTGTCAGCAAGCCAGATAATGGCACGCCAAAAAGCATGGGAAAAGAAGAGGACCATTTTAAAGGGGAAGATATGGATTGATGGCAAAATAAACAATACCAGAGCTTCAAAACATTCCACACAATTAATAAATCAGCATTGTCTCTACATTTCAAGGTTGTTCCATATATCTGTACTGAAGCCTTTCCCCCTGGCACTCCTGGAACATTGGGCTCAGCTTTACGACAATTTTAGATCTATACCTACTTTAAATTTGTTGTTGGGGATAGGCCGGCACTGGCACGGCAGTGACAAAGCAAATTCTGATACGGCACAGCAAAAAAAACACGTGCGATTTTACGGGCTGTCATGCCGTGCCAAGAAGTGGCAACTCTAATGGGCATCATTGCTTCACCCTCCTCTTCCTCCATCCTCCTCCGACACCACTTGAGACAATCTTGGGCGTCGACCGTAGGCTAATCCAAACAGCTGGACCCATATTTCGAAACGTGAACAGACTGCGCATATGTGGTACGTTTTGCCGTCGATGTGTTCATGATGGCCCAGTGCGGCACAGTCATGATTGCGACGCGACCACCAACACCGGGGCCTCCTGTATCATATTAGCTGGGGTTGTATCTCTCCCAGTCAGTGACCATTCCCCGTTGCTTTATCGTTGCTGATGGGAAACGAAGTATGTTTGGCTAGGCTGATCGTTCGGCAGTCGCCAGTGGACGTTTCTCCACTCAAAATTCCTTGGCGAAGGCCCTCAGTAACACTGGACAACTCATTTAACTGAAGTCGTAGAGAAAGTAATTATTGTGTGGGAAATTAGCCTGGGACTAATGCGTACAATTATTTGCATATTTTCTTTGATTTTCCAAGGTGAATAAATATAAAAGCTAGCAAATGATATAACGAATTGCAAATGTATTATCGTTATTAAAAGAACGATGGAGTTTTCTTCTTCCTCGGAGGATAGCGATTTAATTATATTATTGGTACGTAGTAATTTTCTTTCCACCCCTAATGTTGTCCGATGGGCAACTGGCTTTTGAGAAGGTTAAGTATTCCTCCTTGGAGGGAAACCGTTGGTTCTCCGTAAGCGTGTCAGGTGGTCAAATATGGAGCCCTTTCTTTACGGTGTACGCCATAGGTGTAACGCCATGTTTTATCGTTTCTCTGGGGGTAGGATTTTTGTCGTTTCAGAGGGAGGGGAGGGTCTTTGTCGTCTCATGTGGAGGGGTTTCAACGTCCCAGCAGCCCACTAGTTCCGCTACCTATCAGGTAAAACAACAGAGGTAACTATAATGTATTCATCGTTCGAAACGGTACAACACCGGTGGGATCTGCTGCGCAGGCGCCACGTGTGCCTGCCGCTGCTCGTGTTGATCCAGGCCGTAATCCCGCTGGAGGACTCCGGGCCGGCCACCATTCCGCCGTGCCCATAAATCGCCCGTCTGATATGCACCGGAGCAATTGCCGGCGGCATCTTGGCACGGGGGCGCATCAGCGGCAGATCCAGCCACCGACAGACACAAGTATGCGGCCGCCGCCCGACCCGCCCTGACAACTTGCCAGCAACTCCGCCGACTCGTCTATCGTCACCAATAAAACAATAGCTGGCGGCGAAGCCGACGCGCCCTGCTCCGATGAAGAGTCGCCGACCGGCGCCGAGCCGTCGCCAGCGCGATTTTATGCCGGCTGAATCCGGCGTGACGGTGACCCGTTGTCTTTGTTGTCGTGTCCGACGTGCCGCCGGGTCGCGCGCCGATCATCGCGATGACCTCCGACGGTCAAGTCGTCGGCCCGCCCTCGGACCCCCCCCCCCCCCCTGCGCCGCTGGGCGTCTGGGGGGCGACTGGTCGGAGGGGCAGCCGACCTGCCGACTGCTCTCCTGCGCGGCGGCGACCGACGTTTGGCAGACGGTGCGACCGTCTGTCACCGCGCGCTCGGCAGCTCGACTTCCGAGAGACGCTGCACGCCAAGTGTATGTTGGGCCCTGACCCAGCTCGCCACGTCTGGGATCTCTCGTGGCTCGTGGAAACCAGGGTCACCGCAGTGCCGCGATCGGCCGCCACTTTTGAAGTTTCCCGGAGGTCGCGCGTCGACCTCGCGAGGTCTGACTGCGACTTCTGGTTTCGGGCGGTGGCGGGATGGGTTGATACCTGCAGCCCGGCGACCGCAGCGGCAGTGAATGTCGACTCGTCCTCGGTGGGCGGCTGTTGGCCGTGCGCGGCGTCATGCTCGTCTCCTGACAGCCGGCCGGCCAGGGGCGCCGCACGTCGACTCGTCCTCGGTGGGCGGCTGTTGGCCGCGCACGGCGCCATGCTCGACTCCTGACAGCCGGCCGGCCAGGGGCGCCGTACGTCGACTCGTCCTCGGTGGGCGGCTGTTGGCCGCGCACGGCGCCATGCTCGTCTCCTGACAGCCGGCCGGCCAGGGGCGCCGTACGTCGACTCGTCCTCGGTGGGCGGCTGTTGGCCGCGCACGGCGCCATGCTCGACTCCTGACAGCCGGCCGGCCAGGGCGCCGTACGTCGACTCGTCCTCGGTGGGCGGCTGTTGGCCGCGCACGGCGCCATGCTCGTCTCCTGACAGCCGGCCGGCCAGGGGCGCCGTACGTCGACTCGTCCTCGGTGGGCGGCTGTTGGCCGCGCACGGCGCCATGCTCGACTCCTGACAGCCGGCCGGCCAGGGCGCCGTACGTCGACTCGTCCTCGGTGGGCGGCTGTTGGCCGCGCACGGCGCCATGCTCGACTCCTGACAGCCGGCCGGCCGGGGCGCCGTACGTCGACTCGTCCTCGGTGGGCGGCTGTTGGCTGCGCACGGCGCCATGCTCGACTCCTGACAGCCGGCCGGCCAGGGGCGCCGTACGTCGACTCGTCCTCGGTGGGCGGCTGTTGGCCGCGCACGGCGCCATGCTCGTCTCCTGACAGCCGGCCGGCCAGGGGCGCCGCACGTCGACTCGTCCTCGGTGGGCGGCTGTTGGCCGCGCACGGCGCCATGCTCGTCTCCTGACAGCCGGCCGGCCAGGGGCGCCGTACGTCGACTCGTCCTCGGTGGGCGGCTGTTGGCCGCGCACGGCGCCATGCTCGTCTCCTGACAGCCGGCCGGCCAGGGCGCCGCACGTCGACTCGTCCTCGGTGGGCGGCTGTTGGCCGCGCACGGCGCCATGCTCGTCTCCTGACAGCCGGCCGGCCAGGGGCGCCGCACGTCGACTCGTCCTCGGTGGGCGGCTGTTGGCCGCGCACGGCGCCATGCTCGACTCCTGACAGCCGGCCGGCCAGGGGCGCCGTACGTCGACTCGTCCTCGGTGGGCGGCTGTTGGCCGCGCACGGCGCCATGCTCGTCTCCTGACAGCCGGCCGGCCAGGGGCGCCGTACGTCGACTCGTCCTCGGTGGGCGGCTGTTGGCCGCGCACGGCGCCATGCTCGTCTCCTGACAGCCGGCCGGCCAGGGGCGCCGTACGTCGACTCGTCCTCGGTGGGCGGCTGTTGGCCGCGCACGGCGCCATGCTCGTCTCCTGACAGCCGGCCGGCCAGGGGCGCCGTACGTCGACTCGTCCTCGGTGGGCGGCTGTTGGCCGCGCACGGCGCCATGCTCGACTCCTGACAGCCGGCCGGCCAGGGGCGCCGTACGTCGACTCGTCCTCGGTGGGCGGCTGTTGCGCACGGCGCCATGCTCGTCTCCTGACAGCCGGCCGGCCAGGGGCGCCGTACGTCGACTCGTCCTCGGTGGGCGGCTGTTGGCCGCGCACGGCGCCATGCTCGTCTCCTGACAGCCGGCCGGCCAGGGGCGCCGTACGTCGACTCGTCCTCGGTGGGCGGCTGTTGGCCGCGCACGGCGCCATGCTCGTCTCCTGACAGCCGGCCGGCCAGGGGCGCCGCACGTCGCCGCAGGCAGGAAGCGGCGGTAGTTCCGGGTGGCGGGACGGCAGGGGCGCAGATTTGGCAGGACAGTTGCGGCGTTATTGACCACATTCCGGTAGTGCGGCACGGTGTGGATCCGGCCGATGCCAGCCGCCCCCAGATACGTCTGGCGTCTCGCCAGACTGTGCTGGCCCGGCCACTCGGCGATGGGCACCCGTCCCGCTGTCGGCTTCACCTGATCCGGGGCCCCTGCCAGCCTGGCTCGTTCCCAGGCTGACCTCTCTTGGTCTCGCCTCCAAAGTAAGCCATTGTTCATCTCCAGACCTGACTCGCCCTACTGCCAGAGCTGGCATGGCTGGTACGATCCACTCCCAGATTGTATTATTATTATTATTATTATTATTATTATTATTATTTTTATTATTATTATTATTAATATTAATATTATTGCATTGTATTATAGCATTGCGCTACATGGAGAACTACCCTGTTGTTTCTCCCTCAGAGAAGCTGAACTATGTTGCTTGGTAATGGAGTATGTGAAAGTGATTGCTCTTACTGGAGCTCTGGTGCCCGAAATGCTGGTCCTGAAATGTGAAAAAATGTGACTTTTCATTACACATGCGAAGATTCTGCTCTTTATCTGTGATGATTTGAAAATGATGCTCTCCAATTCTGAGAGTTCGGAGTATATATCCATCCCACGCTGTGGTTGTCGTTGCCGTTGTCTGACCTGCCAGGTCATCTCTGATGTGTGAGTGCAAATCGGACAAAGCGGGCTGGACTGACGAGTAGAAGCTGGAATGCTGACAGCGCCGTCACACACTGACGGTGCCTACCGTAAACCGCCAGACAATCAAGCCGTGCCGGTTTGCGTCTGCATCCTTTCATGGTCGAAATTCATCCAGAGGCGGTCATCACAAACAAAGGTTCGCCAGGCAGCCTGCTATTTGCACGAAATTTGCGGCCGTTGGCGGATGTCACCCTTGCGGGGTGGAGGGATGGTCGACCCCAATCCTATATCGAAGCTGGGACGCTTATTGAACTTCCAGCCTGGCAACATCCGGTGCGGCTGGCTTGTGTGACGACCGTTCACCAGTGCTTCGTCAGCCCGGCAAGCAAGCCCGACTGAGCACACCAACTTGAATTTGTAACAGCCTGAGTCAATGTGATGGTGTCCATAATGCTGCACCTCCTCTGACCTTATCCCAGCCGGGTCATGACCCCCGGGCGGGCCCAGTTCGAGGCGGATTGGGCAGTCCAGCCGCCAGGGTTTCTCGATCGGCCGTTTGACGTTGCCAGTGTCGCGCGGCAGTGTCGCCCGTCCGTCGTGCGTGCTGCGTCGCGGCCGACAGGACGGCGGCGCGTGGCTGATGAGTGGTCGCAATCCAGTGTCACCGCCGACCATCTGGCGGTCCGGTGTCACCGCCGAACAGTCGGGTGTCACCGCCGACCACCGGGCTGGCGGTCCGGTGTCAGCTCCGACCACCGGGCGGTCCGGTGTCACCGCCGACCACCGGGCTGGCGGTCCGGTGTCAGCTCCGACCACCGGGCGGTCCGGTGTCACCGCCGAACAGTCAGGTGTCACCGCCGACCACCGGGCTGGCGGTCCGGTGTCAGCTCCGACCACCGGGCGGTCCGGTGTCACCACTGAACAGTCGGGTGTCACCGCCGACCACCGGGCTGGCGGTCCGGTGTCAGCTCCGACCACCGGGCGGTCCGGTGTCACCGCCGAACAGTCAGGTGTCACCGCAGACCACCGGGCTGGCGGTCCGGTGTCAGCTCCGACCACCGGGCGGTCCGGTGTCACCACTGAACAGTCGGGTGTCACCGCAGACCACCGGGCTGGCGGTCCGGTGTCAGCTCCGACCACCGGGCGGTCCGGTGTCACCACTGAACAGTCGGGTGTCACCGCAGACCACCGGGCTGGCGGTCCGGTGTCAGCTCCGACCACTGGGCGGTCCGGTGTCACCACTGAACAGTCAGGTGTCACCGCAGACCACCGGGCTGGCGGTCCGGTGTCAGCTCCGACCACCGGGCGGTCCGGTGTCACCACTGAACAGTCAGGTGTCACCGCAGACCACCGGGCTGGCGGTCCGGTGTCAGCTCCGACCACTGGGCGGTCCGGTGTCACCACTGAACAGTCAGGTGTCACCGCAGACCACCGGGCTGGCGGTCTGGTGTCAGCTCCGACCACTGGGCGGTCCGGTGTCACCGCCGAACAGTCAGGTGTCACTGCAGACCACCGGGCTGGCGGTCCGGTGTCGGCTCCGACCACCGGGCGGTCCGGTGTCACCACTGAACAGTCAGGTGTCACCGCAGACCACCGGGCTGGCGGTCCGGTGTCAGCTCCGACCACCGGGCGGTCCGGTGTCACCACTGAACAGTCAGGTGTCACCGCAGACCACCGGGCTGGCGGTCCGGTGTCAGCTCCGACCACTGGGCGGTCCGGTGTCACCACTGAACAGTCAGGTGTCACCGCAGACCACCGGGCTGGCGGTCCGGTGTCAGCTCCGACCACTGGGCGGTCCGGTGTCACCGCCGAACAGTCAGGTGTCACTGCAGACCACCGGGCTGGCGGTCCGGTGTCAGCTCCGACCACCGGGCGGTCCGGTGTCACCGCCGAACAGTCAGGTGTCACCGCAGACCACCGGGCTGGCGGTACGGTGTCAGCTCCGACCACCGGGCGGTCCGGTGTCACCGCCGAACAGTCAGGTGTCACTGCAGACCACCGGGCGGGCGGTCCGGTGGTCCCCCGAGCAGACTGGATCTTGGTGGGGTGGCCTGTTCCCTGACAGCCTGAGCTTTGATCGAGCTTCCGGTCCCCAGGCTGCTTAGCTCTGATGGGGTACTACAGCCCAGGAAAGCTGTTTTATCGCTGTTCCAGCTATGGCAATTGGAGCGGGTTGGTCTGCAGTGTATGTCTATTATATCTATATTGTATGCCTGTCTTGTGTGACTGCGTTTTATCTGTATTGTATAAGGTCAGTTCTGAAACATCGCGGAGTGTTGAATACGTACACGCTGTGTTTTGAATTCCTTCCGACACTACACACAAAACGAAACGAAAAATCAAGTTGGTGAAAGACTAGTTTCGTAATTTATCACAGTACAAGAAGCGCGAAGCAATGCGGGTACTTTTCGTCATTCGATTGGTATATTTCGGGAGACAGCCTTGTTGGAAGTCTGCCGCGCTCCACTCACATTATCCACGATTTCGTCAAGGACTGGGAATCCTAAATGTGTAGCAATTATAGACCGCTCCTCAAACAGTTGAGCGCTGAGCCAACACACAGCACATCAGTGGAACCTTGGCCAGCATTGGCCTCCCATGTTCCGGCAATGCAGGGTTTGAGTCGCTGCGTGCGCCTGCATTTAGCCGTCGGCTGGGGTCAGCCGGCAACTGGGCCGACAAGGTCGGGACCGCGGTGACGTGACGGCTATGTTAGAGCGTGGGCGACTCGGGCTGAGATTATACCATTTAATCGGAATTATCCCAACCGGGTACAGTATTTAGCATGTACGTAACCAGCCATGATTTGAATGAACCCTGGTCTCCTAAATCAATTATTCGAGTTGCATCTATAAAATTGTGTACTTGTCCACCATTAACGTCAATGTGGAACAGAGCGTACATCCCTGGGCCGGGTCCATAGTGAACCAGCGCCTTGGATTTACATCTCGTTGCCTCGTTCACTTTCGAAGCAGCGTTTTGCTCGAGGGATGCTGGGCAGGGGTGTAGGATCCTATTTAGTTGGGAGGGCTCCAGCCCCCCCCCCAAACTTTGAAAGTCAAACCCATGAAAATTCAGGCAATGCTGTATAAATGTAGAGTACTACTCGTGTTCAACCTAGGTAGGTGTGAGATTGCCCAAAATTTATAATGAGTTGTGACGATATTCTCGCGGTTCTTCTGAGTAGTCTTCAGTATTGGTGGTGACTGTCCTCTTTGATGAATAGAAATAGCACCAACAATACTATTTTAAGTTTCTCAAATCGATAATCACACTGGTCATTTAGCACTGACCGCAATATGGAGTTTGCTATGATGGTTACATGTTGTTTCCTTTTGTACTCTTTTTAATCGGTTTGGATCGACGGAAATTTAAAGAAACATATATGAATATCATAAAAACAATAATTAAATTAGGCACAATGCGAAGCGAAAGGCAAGTAGTCGTTTCGGCACTAAGTGGATTCTCCATGTTCGGTAGTAATTTTTCGGTGAATCATTTCGTGATTATTTGGTCCCTGGATAGGCTTAGTTCATGGAGAACTGGAAAAATGAAAATAATATTTTGATGTTAATGTTTTTTTAAGGATGGCAACAAAGTGGCCCAAATCCGGGGAGAAGTTGGTATTTTCGGGTGCCCTAGGATGATCGACTCAGGACTGATCCCCCCCCCACCGCAACTGATCTTGCGATCCTACACTTGTGATGCTGGGATAAGTCTGAACCATCTCCGCACTTGGCACAGACCAGCTCAAACTGAACACTATTGAAGAGCTTCTCCTACTGTATTACCTTACCTTGTTCGTGATCTCACCACAATCTTGCATCGACCTCGTGTTTTGGTATCGATGTTGTCACACCAAGTATGGTCGCATGTCTTGTTCATCATCACATGTGCTTTCATTTCCCTTAAATTTGATCGACAAATACAAATGCGCTTGTTCAATGCGCACTTCCCAATCCACATCCGATCTGGACACACAGCTGCATTGGCTGTGCCAGCACCTGTACTGTGAGCTGCCAGCGGCTGTACTGCAAGCTGGCAGATGTCCGTCATTAAGGGCACGTTTATGTTCGCATCCTCGTTCTCGCGTCTTTGAAGTACTGAGAAATTAGTATCCAGCGTGCTCTGCAGGATATTTGGCGGAGGTGCATTGTTCGGAAGCAAGATGTAGCAGCGTCTGTGGCACTGAGGACGCTGAAGCAGACGCCACCGGTCCTGTTATTGTTCTCCTTCGAATTAGCTTCATGGTTCACTTCTGACCTGCATACCTGCCGTGGCCTGCTTTTGTCCAGGGAATGACAACTGTTGGGATAATGTTTGCCCCGTCTCGAAGCCGTCACCTGTCGAGGTACCTCTGTGCCGATGTACTCGTGGTCGTGATTCTGGTCGTGGTTTTTAATTAAACACATACCGTCAGGTAGGGGGCCCGAGGGCCAGAGGTAAAAACAAATACTTCACTCGCTGACGAGCGCGGAAGACAAATCGTGTTACTTTGGCTAAAATACAGACAGCTTTGAGGCGTTGGTCAATAACATACAAGACCTTCCATCCTCCCTTCCCGCAAATTCGACATCTGGTGTTTTTGTCGCGATGCCCGTTTTTCTCATTCGTGCACCAGTTTGCTATATGAGATATGCTCTATGCTTGCCTTATACCTATTGGCCCTGCTGACATGGTATCATCCCCCCGATCAAAGTCCCAACCGCAACTAAAGATACCCACACCGCAACTAAACTAAAGAGACTAAAGAGACCCACACCACCCACGAGCGAACCCCACTTGTTAGCCTGCTACATTGTGTACGGGGGGGGGAGGGGCGGCATTGAGCATACCTGTACACCCTTCCCCCCATTCCATCCAGGAGGGGCGGGTTTCTCTCAAATTCCTGAGTGTCTCCCACGCATTGTTAAAATTATGTTTTTTTCGTTGGGCGTGAGATGTCGAAACGAGTACAGTAGTATGTCGCAATTCGCCATGGACGATGTCGCTGTCGCTGTCGCTGACGATGTCGATGTCGCTTGACATAACCTATAAGTTCTTCGAACACAATTTTGATCCAACAGTGTACTTATACTGAACCTTTTTCTTTTGAATTCAGATGCCTAATTTAGGGATCACTATTTTAGCGATAACTATACAAAATACATATCATTATCAACTAATATCGTATAACAGACAGCATAAGTAACCCTTTTACCTGAAATTGTGCTCAAGGATGTTTGTGCATCACAATCCGCAATGATGAGTATAAGCATGATGCTTGTCAACAAGATACTGCTAGAGATTGGATATGAAGACTTCATTAAGACTCATCACGAAGCACGATATCGATACTACCTTGGGAGGGATGTCGACTCAGTGTTAAGAAAGTGGTATTTTCCACCCCATTTCACGAATAATTGATCACTGCTCCCATGTCTCGCCGTGAACGATAGTCCATGCACGTGTCACCCACAGAAAAGGCGTAAGGGTCATTTTCCTCATACATCCTTTATACATTTGACTCGTATTAAGTCCAACCCTTCCCTGCGGACATTATTGGCAGATAATTACCATATGTCGACCCTATGGTTAAGTTATAAATTGGTACTTTGTAGGGTGCTGTGATTGGCATTTGTCCTAAATAAGCCATTTCTATTCCATTCGGTAACATGCGGATTCAATTAACTGCCAAAATGTAGAATAAAGTATGCTGCATGTTGTAACAGACCGGAAGTAGTGCATTTCACCCCAAATAAAGCTGATTTAAGAGCCTATCAAATTAATCTTCACAGACGGATAAGCTGTGCTGAGCTTTTGTGGAGCTGCCTTTTACCTCTGCTGAGGGCATTTCCTTGCCTAATGACATTGCAGTACCTCTCTGCTGGGGGCATTTCCTTGCTTGGTATCACCGCAGTATCCCTCTGCTGGAGGAATTTCTTTGCCTAGTGCTACCACAGTATCCCTCTGCTGGGGGAATTGCCTTCCCTGGTGCTACCGCAGTATCCTGCTGGGGGCATTTCCTGGCCTGGTGTTATCGCAGTATTCCTCTGCCGAGTACATTTTCTTGTCTGGTGTCACTGCAGTATCCCTTCGTTTGCAATGTACCATAACGTTTGCAATGTATCATAATGGAAACCTGGCAGTAAATGTCAACACTTCACGGGGAAATGAAGGCATGGCAAGGGGCACTGTGTGCGGCATGCTGTGCTTTGTCGAGAGAGGAAGCTAGAATGTGCTTCATGAGCGAAAGAAGGAACTATTATCACTGGTTAAAAAGCAACCGTGTCTAACCAAATGGGATTTCAATTCTAACTCACGCCATGCTTGCCAGCTGGCAACAGACGTCACCTAGCACCGCCATAGCCTCGCTCAGTCACCAAGCACCGCCATAGCCTCGCTCAGTCACCAGGCACCGACATAGCCTCGCTCAGTCACCAAGCATCGCCATAGCCTCGCTCAGTCACCAAGCACCGGCATAGCTCGCTCAGTCACCAAGCACCGACATAGCCTCGCTCAGTCACCAAGCACCGACATAGCCTCGCTCAGTCACCAAGCATCGACATAGCCTTGCTCAATCATACCGACGCTCTTGTGAGCTGGCAACAGACGTCACCCAGCACCGACATAGCCTCGCCCAGTCCTGCCGACGCTTCCAGCTGGCGGCAGACGTCACCTAGCAACGTCATATCCTCGCTCAGTCATGCCGCCGCTTCCAGCTGGAGGTAGGCGTCACCTAGCAACGTCATATCCTCACTCAGTCATGTCGACCCTCTTGTGACTTCGAGTGGCTTTCCCTTGGTGCTATCCTGCATTTACATGTTGAGCATCGTAGCGTTTGGCGTGCCATCGGCTCTGGCCGTCACGTATTGTGCGTTCTATTCTGTGTATTTCATATACTTCGATCACAGCGCCATTTCATGATATTTTACCGGCTCGAAATAATCTCAATCTCCCTTTAAAACCAGTTCAAGTTCAAAGTTCCCAACATATCTCGTGAGCGTATTTTTTGTTATTGTATTTTTTCGTGATAATGTTAATTTTTTCAAGAGGGGTTTTTAGACACTCATCCTCATCTCCGGAGTCTCTGCTCATGCTCCAACAACGCCAAGGATTCGTGACACCCTTCGCACATGTCAGTTTTATCACCTCAAAGATGCACCAGGCCAATGTTACCGTTGGGTAAAAAGAGCAAAATGGCGCGCTCCATAGAGCTATAGTAATTGACGGCCGGCGGTCCCGCCACTGAGTTCGGCACCACGACCCGCTGGTGTGTACATCCTTGGCGGCGGTCGGCGCTGGGTGAGACTCTCCAGAGACGATCGGTCCGCGCCCCAGCTGCCGAAGATGCACCGGCACTCGGGTTTCTCATGCGCTGCCGTATGGCGATCAGCCTCAGTTGTCGATAATGCACCGGCACGCGTGTTTCCCGTGCGTAGCAGTAGGGTGGCTAGTCGGCGTGACATCGGCCGTCGCTGAGTCGCTGAGCCCGGCCAGCCCCGCTCCGCAGGGAGCGGCCAACCTCGCTCATTTTATCCACGCCGCCTCCATCCTCCTGTCGCGGCAGTGCCCGCCATTGTATTTTTAGTCGCGGCGTTTTTCACGCCTTGACGATGGGCTGGCAGAGCCGGCGGCAGGTGTGCCGAGCCGCTGGCCAGCACAGCATTGCACAACAGAGCACAGCGCAGCACAGCACGGCACGGCACAACGCAGAACAGCATAGAACAGCGCGGCACAACACAGCACGACACGGCACAACGCAGAACAGCATGGTACAACATAGAAAAGCACGGTACAACAGGGCACGGCACAATGCAGACATGACACAGCATAGCACGGCGCAGTACAGCACAGCACATTGCACAGCAAGATAGCATAGCACGGCATAAGACACATAACAGCATGGTGCGGTACAGCACAGCACGGAGCAGCAGTATGCGACACGGAACAACATGGTACAGCATGGCAGAGTACAGCACAATACAGTACGACACATAACATCATGGTGCAAGATAGCATAGTATTACGGCTTAGCGCAACCCGCTTGGGCGCCAACCTCGCTTGGTGACGTGCTTGGCGAGCATGCGGACCCCAGCTGTGCATCTTTTTCCTCCCCATCCCATTGTCCATCTACTGTCAACGTCCCTGCTCATGTCCTCCATCCAATCCTGCAGCAACAACCCCTCCCATGTCACGAGCAGGTAGGTCAGCTTCCCTGGTCTACCCGTCCGCTCAGTTTGATCGAGGTAGTCGCGCCCCCTTGACCTGTCCCCCGGAGTTGACGGGGTCCTGAAGGCTGAGGCGACAGGGGACCAACACGTTTCTTTGGTTCTGATATTCCGGAGGGCCGGGCGGGTTCGTAGGACTCATGCGGGCCAAGTGACAAGTCACCTCGGGTTGGGAGCCTGGGTTTCTTCCCAGTGCAGTGCCTGCGGGCCCAGCCGGCTGAGGTCAAGGGTGAACGGCGCTGCTGGTTCTGTCGGGGTGGTGAGTCTCTCTCTCCCGGCCGTGCGGAGGCGCCGCCTGCCTCGTATAGCTCTTCAGGCGCCTGACGTCCTCCCGTCCGCGGGATACAGGCGCCCCCCCCCCACACACACACACTCCGGCACCCCACAATAGGGCTCGGTGAGATGGGGAGCCCAAAGAGCCGAACCAAAATCATAAGTCGTGGTAAATCAAGAACAAAACAACATTCTTGATACTTTTCGCAAGGGCCAGACCGATCGATCCCTGGAAGGTGATCGACGTATCTTTAACCATCAGACTGTTCTAGTCCCGCTAGTGGACTTCAGACTACATGTCCCCAAATTAGAGCCCGGGATTCAACAACCGTTGCGACCTGCGATGCAGGCCTCCGTGCACTTATTCACCTTACGAGCATGTGAAGGTGCCAAGCAGCTGGCGTCTTTATCACCGTTCTGGCGACGAGACAGATGCGACACATTTAGGTCGGTCACGAGATGTCAGACTTTGCGTGACGGGGTGCGTGCGACTTTGCGTGACAGCCTGTAGCTCTGCTCTGATCATTTGGGGTCGCATGGCCAGGGGTTACCCGCTGAGGTCTCAGCCACGGGTCGGAACGCCTGTGCAGGGGTTACCCGCCGAGATCTCGGCCACGGGTCGGAACGCCTGTGCAGGGGTTACCCGCCGAGCTCCCGGCCACGGGTCGGAACGCCTGTGTAGGGGTTACCCGCCGAGCTCTCGGCCACGGGTCGGAACGCCTGTGTAGGGGTTACCCGCCGAGCTCTCGGCCACGGGTCGGAACGCCTGTGTAGGGGTTACCCGTCGAGCTCTCGGCCACGGGTCGGAACGCCTGTGTAGTGGTTACCCACCGATGTCTCAGCTACGGGCCGAGGCGCTTGTGCAGGGGTTACCCGCTGAGGTCTCAGCCACGGGTCGGACCGCCTGTGTAGGGGTTACCCACCGATGTCTCAGCCACGGGTCGGAACGCCTGTGTAAGGGTTACCCGCCGATGTCTCAGCCACGGTTCGGAACGCCTGTGCAGGGGTTACCCACCGATGTCTCAGCCACGGATCGGAACGCCTGTGCAGGGGTTACCCACCGATGTCCCAGCCACGGGTAGGAACGCCTGTGTAGGGGTTACCCACCGAGCTCTCGGCCATGGTCCTCTGGTAAAAATGGCGCGGAATAACTTTTCATGTTGGTGTGACAACTGTTGACATCTGTTGAACAACCATCTACTGTGATGGACATGGACTGCAGTTTTTGTTTCATTGTGTGTGTAAAGCTCCAATAAAGGAAGGAAGGCATAATTTATCCGTCAACCAAACCAGCAATTATGTTTCGCTTTTATTATTAAACCAGCAACATAGCACCTACAAAAAAAACAGGTGAGAAGTTGGTTAATAGGGTGAGGCCTCCACATCATTTTCAGGATCCATCTGAGAACGCATCCTACCCTGGTAGCACACAATGTTGTTGTAATTATTGTCATTTGTATTCCCCTACCATTAATTGGTAGGCAGTTAAGCTAGTTAGGTCGATGGAGTTCCAGGAATGGTTATTTGTATGTGTCGATCGTGATCTGGATATAAGTAAATCCTGATCTAACCATCCCTCTGAGCTTCCAAGAATGTAACTATGCCAAAAAAAGATCAAGAAAAGGAGAACCAAAAGAAAATTGATAAAATGAACAAGCAGAACAAAATCAGATCAATCATGCCAATGCTGATCAAACAGTCACGGATATTCATTTCAGTAGCTCATACTTTGTATTAGTAAAATTGAGTTAGGACGTAAAGATCACTGACGTGAACTGATCTTAAGCTTTTTTTGCTACAATATGTCAGATTGATCACTATGGAAACCCAAAAATTGGTGCGGCTGCGGTGAGCGGTGTGAAAGCTTTCGTTCCAAATACATAGGTTGAATCCCCCCTCCCCGTACTCCGAGCGACCTTTAATTAAGGTCGTTCTCGGTCGACACTGAGGTTAGAGATTATTTCAGCGCGCGTTACCTGTCTTGCG
>JAOTOM010004464.1:185000-305960 GCA_034440615.1 Ashinkailepas kermadecensis
CATCTAAAGTATTTTCCCTTGCCTGTGAGCTACCTCGACTTTCACTTCCACACCTGCATCGTCGTCCCGAAACAACCGACGACCAATACAAATTCCCGATATCAGCCTGCACTACCAAGAAGCCGAGGGACGCGCTCGAAAGGAAAAAAACGAGTGCGGTCTCGCTCAAATGGAAAGGGTCCGCAAGAAGAGCCACCAAGGAGCTGAGAAGGCTCCACCTCGGAGGCCGGTCACCCCATCGCCACGACGGCGAGTGGAGAGACCGGCTCAGTCTGTCGATGAGATGGGCACTCCCCCGCTCCCACCCCGGGTGGGGCTCCAGAGACGAGGCCTATAACTACGGGCTCTCCACCGGGGTTCACAGCTTCCCTCCCAAGGACTTGGTCGCTGGTGCCGAGTCGAGTTTAAACTTCCTGGTTGTCAGCGGTCCTCTCTCTGGGGCGGAGGATGGAGCACGAGTTTTAATAGCGAGTGTTTTATGTCGTAGCTACTCCTAGTTTCCGCACTATGGTCAACTCTACTCCATCGCGGCACGTTTCCCTTGTAACTTGTTTTAGTAACCAACTTGACTTCATTCGTTTTACAATGGAACTGCAGAGGGATTCTTTCCAACATGGCGGTACTTATATTTTCAGCCACTCGATGTCCAACTACAATATACCTCCAATAGACGAAGCTACCTCTTCACTCATTAGTAGGTCTCAAATGCTATTCGGTGCTCACGAAACACATGCCATCGGTTACAGTCGCACACAGAGGAGTCGTTGCCTGTGAACTATAGCGCCCCATGCGAGGAGGTCACCCTCGACACTCCTCTACAAGCCAAAGCTACTAGAGTTAGCTTTGGTTGCCAGGCAATTACACTGATCCCTGTATATGCCGCCGGCAATTCCGTTCCCTTCCGCCGAGTTGAGACGGCTAGTTCTGGAGCTCCCTCCTCCTCTTCTGTTTATTGGCGACATCAACGCACTTCGCGTCGCTTGGGGATGCGACGCCACCAACCATCGAGGTCGTTCCATGGAGAGTTCTATTCATGACGAATCCCCCCTGTCTTTTAAGCACTGATGCTGCCACCCACTTTACACCCTCTTTTGGTTCTACATCTGCGATCGATCTTCGTCTTGCAAGCTCGCGTTTGACGCAATATCTTAACTGGTTAGTGTATGAAGACCCTCTTGGCAGTGACCATTTCCTCGTGCTGATTAACTATGAGATCGGTTGTACTTGGTTTGAGACCTCTGAGATGGGATACCTAAAAAACTTACTGGGTGAAGTTTCAGACAAAGGTGGAATCCTCCATTGGAGAGAACGTGGACAGTACCACCCCATCAGTGGAACAGTTCTCTTCCTTAATCTCGCAGTCGGCCGAAGCATGCATACTGCGGACTTCTGGAGCCCCCGCCGCGTCCCCGGTTCCGTGGTGGTCCGTAGCATGTCGGGACGCCACACGCGAACGTAAACGGGCCTGCCAAAAAATTAACAAAAATAGCACCTCATTCAACTTAATAGCGTTTCAAAGAGCGAGAGCGTTAGCACGACGAACGATGAGAGAAGCCAAGCGCACGTCCTGGATGCAGTATCTGTCCACGCCAAACCGAATCACCCCAATGACATAAGTGTGGTCCGAGGTGAAGCAAATAGCTGGTAAATTTAATTCGATGCCTCCCCTAGTGCTACGAGTAGCTGGTGCAGACGAGAACCACCCTTCCGATGTCGTAAATGCAATACGCCGAGCAATGGTGGCCCGCGGCGAAACAGGAAGCGTCGGACCTGAGATTATCCGTCGGAAAGCCTCCTTAGAGAGTGAAGTAGTTTACTTTCCACTTCCAAACATATCTCATATAGCGAGCGATTCACCGCAGCAGAGCTACGTGCAGCAATAAGGAGCGTAAGAGGTGTTGCAGAGGGCCTGATTTCATCGACAACGAAATGCTAAGGCATCTCCCTCCACGAGCACTGAAGATACTGTTGGATGCCTTCAATATTCTGTTCAAAAATGGCGAATTTTCGGCTGCATGGCGGGAAGCCACAGTAGTCCCTGTATTGAAACCAGGAAATGTGAACTCGATCCTCAGCATTACCGGCCCATCACCCTGGCCTTGTGTATGTGCAAATTGTTGGGGGGAAATGATTAATGCATGACTTACGTGGTGCCTAGAAGCATAATATAATTTATTTAACAGCGCTCAGTGCGGTCTTAGAAAACATCGTGGTACGACAGATCATCTCTTAGCACTTGACAGCGCTATACGCCTAGCCTTCAGGTTGAAACGGCACGCTGGAGCAGCCTTTTTCGATATCGAAGGCACATACGACACTACCTGGCGTCACGGCATCTTGATGAGAGCTCGGAAGTTTGGAATTCGTGGCCACATGGGCATTTTCCTCCGCGACTTTTTGACAGAGCGATCATTTCGTGTCCGTGTGGGACACGAGCTGTCTGATCAGTACCAGCAAGCTAGTAGAGTCCTACAGGGAAACATTATTAGTGTTACACTGTTTGCTATTATGATTAACGATATTGACGATGAATTGCCGAAAAACATCGGGCAATCACTATTCTTCGACGACTTCGTGATATGGTCCTCTGCCTCCAACACAGCAGCAATGACGCGACAATTGCAACTCGCTGTGGACAAGCTTCAGAGTTGGAGCATCAGAAATCGCTTTCGACTTTCCACAGAAAAAAAAGCTGCTGCAATCCATTTTTGCCGCCGACGGTGCATCCAGAAACTGGACGTGGAGCTGCACGCTGAGCCTATCGCAGTTGAACCCGGTGTGAAATTTCTTGGAGTACAATTTGATAGTCGCCTCACATATCAACACCACATTAGAACACTGAGGGATACTTCCTTTAAATCTTTCAATATACTAAAATGCATTGCTCGAATGTCTTACGGTGCTGACTGTAAAACACTGATGGCGCTCTATAAAACACTTATCCGGTCCAAGCTTGACCGCGCGTGTTACGTGGACGATGATACTTGCGCTAACACCAAGCGCACCCTGGATACAGTGCACTATGTAGCGCTGCGCATTGCTACTGGTGCTTTCAGAACCTCACCGGTAGCTAGCCTGGAAGCAGAGGCCAAAGAACCTTTGCTGGCACTGAGGCGAGAGATGCTGGGCTTGCGATATGCTTGTAGGCTGTCAGTTTTCCACGTACTCGACCTACGAAGCAGTCTTCTCCTGGCGCATTTTGGCACTCTTTTCTAGCGGGCGAAGTCAAAAGGCAGCCCCATTCTGTACTCGAATGCAGACCCCTTTCAGAAAAAGTCTAACCATAAAGCGCCGGGTTTTGTGAGTCCAGAATCTACTGATACCACCCCGGAAGCTGGTTTCACCTCCAATTGACATCCCTTTCAGTCATGCGCAAAGGGGATACCCCGAACTGTGCCTGTCGAAAACAATGGAACATCTGGATACCTACCGATGACACACGAGGATTTTCACTGATGGCTCCAAGAACATCATAGGCGCAGTATGTGCTTTTATGTGAGGTGCCGATGTATGTTCCTTTAATTTGCCCGTTTACGTCTCGGTGTATAGTTCAGAGCTAATTGCGATCATAAAGACACTGTGATTCATAGAGATCTCACAGGACACCCGATATGTGATCGTATCTGTTCTCTCAGCAGCCTTTTAGCACTGACCGAACTTTATCCCTCAGACCCTCTACTACTTGGCATTCTCATACGTTGAATACTCATACCTTGACATCCTACATTAGAACGAAACAAAAACTGTCCGCTTATGTTGGGTCCCGAGCGACATCGGGATGCCCGGCAATGAGCGTGCGGACTCTGCGGCGAAGTGGGCTGCACAGAACCCACGCCAATGCATTTTCCCACTTCCTGTCAGGGATCATTTCTCCAGGATCTCAAGCTTCATCCTTGATAAGAGGCAAAAGGCCCGGGATAGGGAAGCCAATGATAAACTTCATGCAATGAAGTCACACGTGGGACATTGGGCGTCGTGCCTGCGTAGGTCCGGACCAGAGGAGGTTGCACTTTGCATGCTGCGTATCGGACACACCTACGCTACCCATCGCTTCCTCGTCTGTGGGGAGGAAAGGCTGTCCCCGCGGTCCGGAAACTCTGACGGTGCGCTACGTACTACTCACGTGCCAGCACTTTGCCCGGGAGCGCAGATGTTTTTCGGAAGAAACTTGAGTTGTCTGGCATATGAAAATATTCTGGGGAACAATTCACAACTAGTACATTCGGGGAATTTGTTTCGTTGCCTATCAGCGATTGGGTTTAAAACCACGTACACACCGAGGTAATATTTCTTATCAGCCGCGAAGCATTATAATACAAGCTATGGGCGCGAATGATCGAAACTGGTCGAAGCGCCGTAACGCTCAAATAACTAACTAAGTACGTCAGAGGTCCACCGTGGCGCTGATGCCCTTTTCCTAGGTGTATATATTACTTTTCAGGACGGAGTCTCGTGCTGCTGAGCTGATGGTCCTGAACATTGTTTCGATTTTGCTGGTCTCTGAACTTGCAAGGTTGAGGTCCATTTTATCCTAGAATTGTGTCAAGTCCGCTCATTTCAAGCTCCAAGATGGTCTGAATAATTTGATGTGGTGGATGGCGTCCGTGCTGAGCCTAATTGTGATTGGGTAGTGCTCGCTCAGCCCGGGGTCGTCTGAGACTGACCAGCCAAATGGTGAGCTTAATCGTTGGGAGCAGCACGTTAAATCAATGCAACTGTCCGATCCTCAGAAGAGCGGGTTGTGGCGGGTGGTCACTCGAGTGTTTAGAAGCACTAAGTTGTGATTTGAGATAAACTGGTGAATTTCGCTTCCTTTAGTGTCCGTTTGGTTGCTTCCTCGGGAGGGGTGGTTAGCGTTGAAGTCTCCCATAATGAAAACTGGTGGGAGAGCAGCGAGTTGGTCAGCTCCTGTTGTGTGGGGGTTGCAGCTGACGGTGTACAGTGAGATGACTGTGGTTTGGCAACGAGCGATTTTGAGGCTGACTGCTACGCAGTTCCGGGCAGAATTTGGCGTCACCCGACGATGAAATATGCTGTTAGCGATGCGTATGGCCGCGCCCCATTTCCGATGTGGACCGTTTACGTTGTCGACATGCCAAGCATAATCTGAGATGATGTTCCAATTTGGGTCTAAATCTCGAAAATGTGGTTCTTAGAGCGCAGCTAATTGTGGCTTTTGCTGTAGGAATTATGCTTTAAACTCTTTGAATTTGCTCGGAAGACTACCGGTATTCCACTGAAGAAAGAGACTCATTGCCGAACGTTATAAATGTCTGTTGGTGTTCCTACACAGGGGTGGTGTCGTGCAGGATGGAAAGTTGGACCCGGTCGACGGTGAGGGAGGTGTGTGGTGAGTCAGACAGGACTGGTTGCCGGGCTCTGGTGAATTGGGTTCTGGGCGGTGATTGAACTGTGTGGCGACGGGTGCGGGGTTTGCGCTGTGGCGACGGGTGCGCGAGGTAGGTTCTGTCGAGATTGGTTAGGTTGTGGTTGTAGGTTTGGTCTGGATGAGCTTGGCGGGTGTGGTTGGGCTTGGTCTAGAGAGGTTTGGTAGGCGTGGTGGACTCGGTCTAGGTGGCGGCATCGGACGAGGTTTTGGGGTAGGTTTAGGTGGTAGCGGAGGAGGTGGTGGTCTACTGTGTCTGTGACTTCGAGCTGTGTTGTTATGTTGGCGAGTGGAATCTTATCAAGCTCTGGGGTGAAAATGTAGCCCCAGTTGGTGGTGAGTGTGCGGTGAAGCGTGAACGAACAGTGCCGATTGTTGGATATGTCTGTGGCGATTAGCGTTTGTGTGTCGGCGCTGTTCTGTGTGTGCACGATAATGTGGGTGGTGTGCAGAGTGATGGTCAGGTGTGGTGTGTTCAGGACGTGGCGTAGTTTTTGTGCGATAGTGAAGGAAGACTCTCGTGTGATGATGTGCTGTGGTTCGGTGTAGGTGCAGTGTGCAGAGGCGCCTAGGCGCCGGTGTGGGTGTCATAGTGTTAGGGTTTGGCTCATCCCACCGGCAAGGTGACCCTCCTTACTGAAAAAGACCTGGATTCATTACATTCTGGACCGAGCTTTCGCCTTTTGGTCCCTGTCCCCGTCGCAGTGGCCCAGAGAAGTGGGCTTGTCACCGTGAGGTTTCCTCCGGGAGGTAAAGGTTAGCTGGAAGACAGAGAGAAGTTTGGTATTTGGTGTGGGTAGATTTCCTTCTCGAGTCACAGGAATGCTCATCGAGGGTGCTTGGACCTGTTGTTGCTTGTTATCTTCTTGCTTCTTTTCTTTCTTCTTGTCTTCTTGCGTCTTGCTATTCTTGTCTTCGTGGGCTTCGTGGGCTTCTGGGCCCTGCTGGCATCGCTCTTGAGAGTGTGGCCGCGCGACCTGTCTTCTACGAGCCTCGCTACGGGGGGACCTCGTGTGCCTGACGACAATGTGACGACGACGTGGCGTATTCGTGTGCCACAGCCAGACGCTGTGGCGTACTCGTGTGCCACAGCCAGACGCTGTGGCACTCGTGTGCCACAGCCAGATCTATTTCTGGCCGACTCTGTGTCACATTTTACCACAATCGCCGCGTTACTGTGCGGCCTTGGCAGCGCTTTTCCGACCGCCGAGGCCGCACTCTTCAGCACTTGCGCAACGTGTCGCGCCGATCCACAGATTCCGCGGCGTGGTTGTGACGTCACTGCGGCTTGCCGGCCAACCGCGACAGCGTGGCTGTCAATTTGCCGCGGGGGCAAAAAGTCGCGCGTGCGATCACGCCAACCTGCTGGATGCATCGGCACCGACTGAGCGGCAAAAACGCGCCGCCCGACGCGCGAATGTGCATTGCGGCCGACTTTGGAGCGCCGCCACAGCGCCGATGTGGGCCGGGCCGCAGTCTGCTCAGATCAGTCGCCGTCTGTTGCTGCTGTGGCCGGGCTTCTGGGTTCCCTACTGTTGTGTCTGGCACCAGGTTATGCATCGCTGCTGTGTCTGGAATCGGGTTCTGTTCTGTTGGTGCGGCTGGTATCTGGGTCTTCCACTACTGCTGTATCTGAGTTCAGATCATTCCACATTGCTGTGTCTGGGCTCTGGATCTTCCCTGCTGCTATGCTTGGACCCTGGGTTCACCCTTATTGCTGTGTCGGAGATTAGGCTAAGAACTGATGCTGTGCTTGGAGCTCTGTTCCCTTAACCATCCCCTGTCCCTTTTGCCTGGGACTCGGTTCTTCTCATGTGTGGTGAGGTGACCGTGATATTGCTGTGTATCTGAAACTCTCCATGTCCAGCGAAAGCTAACCCATAGCCCACGAGTCATTGTCATGTCATAGGGTCTTGTTGCTTACTCTTCCAAATTGTCACCTCTCGTCATCATCGCACCTACTAGGCCAGGGCCAATCCGCGGCTCTTGGAGCGAAATACATCGGAGCTAGTTTGACAGCACACGCTTCATAACTACTCGGCTATTGCATCAATGCTGTACAAGATCAGTGCTGTAATCAAGATTAGGTCAAGCAAGGGCGAACATCTGAAGTTACTTAGGCGTCCTATATATATATATATATATATATATATATATATATATATATATATATATATATATATATATATATATAGCCAGCGATGATTAATTACGTGGGGAAGTAAAGCACTCCACGCAAGCGTGGCTAATGCGACACCTGCAATCAAGGTTCAATAGTCTGGTAAAGACCAGAAGAAAGCAAATCGTTTACCTGCCGACAACAGCCAACAGAAAAACTATCACGGAAAATAACTGAAATTAAATAAATGGAACATGAACACATCTCTAATGAAGACATGAATATTATCAGTTTGGGTCGAAAGGTGATTGTTCATCTTCTAGGACACAATTGTTTCTTTCTGTTATCCGCTGCGCTTAGACATAGTTTAAACGGGAGGGTATTCATGATAAGGGTGAGACACACCAGTGGCGCAGCCAGGATTTTCCTCAGGCGGCCGACCGGAAAAAATGTTATGGAACAGGGACAGAACTCGGTGCACGAACCATGGCGAAACCTTAGGGTTTGGCTGGTGAAAATCTCAAATTTATGTTTGATCTAGTGCATTTTTGGTTGCTAAGGAGGAGGCTGCCCTCTCCCCCTGGCTGCGCCTCTGAGAAACACATAATTGCGCCTTTTCAACACCTTCATACATTCTCAAAATGGGGCGTGAATAGCAGCAGGGAAAATAAGTGCGATATTTTGGGACCGCGGAAGGAATAGCAACATGCGTGAGCAGCTATGCCACATGCACGCCACCCTGCGAGGTATTATTTTTTCTTTCTTTTTGCTTAACCGGTGTCACCACGGTCAAAGGCGGAGCAGCTGGCACCCCTGGAGCGACCGTCACCACAATTATCGCTGGGCTGTCCTTCTCGCCATCGCCGGAGCGACCGTAGCTGCTGGAGCAGCTGTGGTCAGGCCACTGAGACGGCTGTGGCCGCTTTGACGGTCGTCACCGCTATCGAGCTGCTGTGGCCGTTGGGGCGGCCCTGACCACAGGGGCGGCCACGGCCGTTGGAGCTGCCGTGGCCACAGGGGCGGCCGCCGCCGCGGAGGTGCTGGTGGCTGACCTTCCCAGTCCTCAGCAGCATTTATGACTTTTAAGAATACCTTTTCTATATGAGGCTGGCCCTCAGTAATTCTCGCAAACATCGCCGGCTCTGAAGGACTCTCTTTGCCCGCGGGGGCCCCGATTTCTCAGGTGCCCATCCCAAAGCTCAGGAGCACACCAGTCCAGTTCTCTCTGGCTCTCAGGGGGCCTATTCATCCGTCAGGAGCGCTCTCCAATTTACATGGGCCACTCCCAGTACTCAAAGAAACCTGTTCAGCTTTCAGGAGAATCCTGCAGATCCGAGACAAGCCTCAGAATGTCTAGCAAACATCGCCAGCACTCGGAACTCTCCTTAGCTCCTAGGTGGCGCTGTTCAAACCACAGGAGCATCACAGCCCGGTCCACTCTAGCTCTCATGTACCCTCCCCAGTCCTCGACGGCCTTTCTGGATATCAAGGACATTCTAACCTTAGAACTGGTTCTCAGTATTCCTCACAACCATCGCTAGCCCTCATGGACTCTATTTAGATCTCAGGGGGCCCTGTTCTTCTCATAGGGATCCCTTCCAAACCTCTTGGGCATTCCAGTTTAGTCCTCTCTAGCGCTCAGTGATCATTTTCAATCGTCGGGAGCCCTTCCCAGCTGTTGGGGTCCTTCTCAGTCATTGAGAGGGCTTCCTAGGGCAGAGAGCTTTCTAGGGCTTTCAGATTCTAGCTCTGACACTGACCCTAAGTATTCCTCACAACAATCGTTAGCCTTAGGGACTTTCCGTAGCTCCGGGGGGCAGGGGTTCTGTTAGTCCCCAAGTGCCTTCTCAACCCGCTAGGGTTCCTTCCCAGTTATGGACAGCTGTTGTGGTTTCAAGAACATTCTAACTCTGAGGCTGGCCCTCAGTATTTCACACAACATTTATTTTATACAATTTTACAGGGGACCTTGTTCATCCATTACGGGCCGCTCTCAACATCAGAAGAATCTCAGTCCAGCCTTCTCTGACTCTCAGAGATCCTCTTCATCTCTCAGGGCCCTCTCCTGCTTTTAGGAACCCATCATAGTCCTTAATAGCCCTGCCCAGCTCTCGTCTTGGGGAAATTTCAGCTCCAAGATGGGCCCTCACTAGTCCTCGTCAGCTTTTAGGGATTCTGTTCATCCCCAGGGGCCCTTTCGAACCGCATGAGCATCCCAGCCCTCCCTGGCCCTCAGGCGCACTGTTTATTCTTCAGCTGTTGACAGCCCAGTCCGGCTGAGACTGCTCATATTTCCAGCTAACATAAGCATTCCAGCTCTCGGGCGGGCCCTCTTTTGTCTTCACGGCCCTTGTCAGCTCTCAGGAGTACGTCTTCAGGTCTCGAGGGCCATTTCTACACAAGCTGTTAGATGCGTTTTAATTTTTCCTTGGTTATAATTCCGCCTCTCAGGGCTTTCGACTAGAGGGCCCCATCGGACTCGCCAGGGGGGCGGGTGCCTCTTCACCCTTTGGAAACGCCACGCCACAGCCCGGGGCCCCTCCATAGGCTTTCAAACCCTTTAAGTAGCACCAGAAATCCTCCGCTTCGGCCCGTATCGTCTCCGAAGTTCGGAGGCCTCTTTATCGGCCTGAATCCCCTGTCAGCCCTGAGCCCTCTCGATCAGTGTGAGCCAAAGCCGACCCAGCGGCCCTGCACGTCTGGCCCGGGGTCCCTCTCCGTCGGCTCAGGGACCCTCTTTCACGGCTCAGGACTCTCCATACGGCCGGAATTCCCTCTTTCAAAAGTTTGGACCTCTATCACGCAAGGGAATTAATTGCGGGAACTCTGCTGTTTCGGCCCCCATCGACCTAAAATCCCTTCATACTGCTGCTGGGCCCTCTCCACGGCCCAGGGTCCTCCTGCGGGTAGGGGGCCCTCTCCGTCGGGGCAGGGATCCTCTTTAGCGATCTAGGGCCTTCTCTGAGGCCGGAAGCCCTCTTTCAAAACCTTGGGCCCCCTCTCTCCGGCTGGGGGATTTTGTATGGCTTGGACCCCATCCGTCGGCCCAGGGCCCTTTCTGACGGCTCGAGGTCCTGGGCCACCTCCGTCGCCTCAGGGACGCTTTTTGATGATTCAGGACCTTTTCCGGAAGCCTGAGGCCCTTTTGAACCGCTCGGGCCCTGTCCATCAGGTCAAGGGTCTTTTCTTCGGCTTGGGTCCCGCCATTAGCCCAGGGGCCCTTCATATTGGCTCGGGGCCCTCTCCATCAGCCCTGAGGCCTTTCAACGATTCGACCCCCCCCCCTCCGTTGAGCTAGGAGCCCTTCACGTTAGCCCAGCCAAGGGCCTTCAATATCTTCCCGAGGGCAATCTCCGTTCACTCGGGGCCCTCTTCATCGGCCTTGGGGCCATTTCCGTCAGCCCGGTTCCCCATTTCGTCGGTCCAGGACCCCTTTACGTCGGCTCAGGGACCGCAAGGGCCCCCTGCATCGACGCCTTGAGGGACCATCGTGTGACCCCAAGCCTGCGGGCCTGGAGGGCTCCTCCGACCCTCCAGGGGACGGCTGCCCCCCCCCCCTTGGCTACGCCACTATACGAGATATATAGGTGCACAAAAGCTTGGCGCTGATTGCGGCTACGACAGTTTGAATTCTTGTGAAACATCATGCATTGCTGACCAATGAGCGATATCATTGCTGACAAATGAGCGATATCAGATTTGAGGTGGATGGACGTGATAATCATTATAATTCCGTGTCTTCCCCTGCAGCGCCACAGGGTCTCTGATTAAAGTATCTCAAGTTATATGGCAGCTGACCTTCCGCTCTGTTCTCACGTTCATGGTGTTATCGTTGGTTGCGATCCAACATCACCTATGGTTGCGACACGATATTTACGTACTTTAGAATACCTGGCAGAGTGTCAGATTCTCTGAACTAGATACTGTCTGTCTGCCAGTGATGTGTTATCTCGTTCTTGCACACCCATGTGGTGCCGCTGGGTTTATACGCTGGACCAACGCTGCGCCTAGTGTACCGTTGGCCTCCAAATGTCCCAACTAGTTGACTGGAATGCGCAAAAAGGGAGGTCATAGCGTTGGAACGTTGGAGCCCTAGCGGTCCATAGCCCTCAGTTTTCGTGATCTGAACTGTTAGCCCATTGGGACAAAAAGCGCTGACCTGTTCACTTTTCACCTACGCTCATGGTGATGCTTGGACCTCGTGTATGTGTTCGCGTGTATTTTTTATGTCCGCCCCAGACATCGACGTGTGTAAAGTACGCGGTGGCTGCCATTGCCCACCTGTTCACTCCGCAATCAGCTGTAAGCAGGGTAAGCGGTAGTATGTCTTGCATCGGTACCCGCTGTCATGTCACGTCCGGCTGACGTCCATCGTCCATCGACGTCCATCGACGTCCATCGGAGTGTGCATGATGGACGTGCACACTCCGTCGCGCAATCCATTGTCGGTAGTGAAGCTGGTTGACGGCCATGTATTCGGACCAGCAGACCAGTTTTCAAAAAAATCTGGGCTTGTTTCTCCCAAAATCGTTTTCATAGACTCCCCCTCCCCCACACGCATACGTTTTTGTGGAGTGAGCTTTACGACTTCGTCTGGGTATATTCATAGGAGCATCCAATAATTTTGCACGGTGGGGGGAATCAAGGTAAAATGTCCGAATCCCAGCAGAAGACCGAAAGCTTACGAAATCCCCGCGGTATTTCAAGGACTTTGTTGGTTAGGAGCGTAGTTTTATCGTCTTCTTTGCGTATTCTAAGTGTGAGGCGTAAAATAAATTGCAAGAAGGATGCAATATGTAGAGTAACTTTGTGTGTGAAAACAGTAGGTTTGTTCGTGCTCAAAATAGGCTGGCAGGTTCATGTGCACCCATGTGCATGGGCATGCAGATGCATGCAAGAAATGAATGTGTAGACATGAAGGTTACACCCAGATTTGCCCTGTCCACTCTTGCTGTTTTGTATGGACCAGTTGGCAAGAGATTCTGATGTGTTACCATTTTAGCAGCCAATGAAATCAAACATGGAAAAGAAGCAAATGAGTACGTTTGAAAATTAGTCTGGGTCACTTTTTTGCAGACACAGCATCTTCACCATTTTGCCGCCGCCAATTTGGTATTTTATCTTGCATTTTATGCATCACATATGCAACCGCGAATACATGGTAGAGTAGAGATTCCATGTATCGTTGTTTCTGATGTTTCTTGTGTTTTCTGGGAAATTTTGGATTAATTGTCTCGAAATCCAGCTTATAGGCGGCTTCTTGCCTATTACCGACTCCAAATAAACTTGAAATATAGAGCGCCTTAAAAAGGAAAGTGGCCTGATGCTTAAAATATCTCTGTTGCAGACCTTACTTTTGCTTACCCTTTTGAGTAGCGTACGCTGACACCCCTTCATTATGATTCTGCCTGAATAACTAGCTTTTAACAACCCAAATAGTGGCCAAGTTTCTTTCCTGCATTGCAAGATACGACGAAACTAAGCCTTTGGTGTTTCGCCATGACTTTCCATCGGCACTGCGTTATCCGCTGTCTTGGAAGTTGAGTTGTGGCTGCGTTACCCCCCACCATTTATCCTTTTCCTTATTTCTGTTTTATATCTGTGAAAAACTAGGTGTCTGGCCGATGGTCGCTGATAAACAACAGCGACCTTCGACATTTGTTCACCATCCCATGTTTCTGCTGTTTCCGAAAGGAATGGGACACCCCCAGTGAGTACCTCACCAAGCCATCAGCGGGCAGAGGTGACGGCTGCGGCCGTGGAGCCGCGCACTGGTCTTGTTTGGCTGGTGAACCTGAGCTGGACGCTGAGTCGGCGAGCGGACGCGCGCCAACCGTATGATGTGGGCCCCGTGGCGACACCAACAAATACTCGGATGGCCCGACTTGTTTTACTTGGAAACGTTGTCTCATGTTTTTCCGCACTATAAATAACTCGCCGCGAGTTGATTTTGGATCGATTATCACAGCCGAGTGTGGTGTGACACGGTCGTGCTGACTGTCTGCGTCCACTGCCAGCACCTCCTCCACTCTGTCTAGTGCTTGTCCCCGCTGACGACTGCAAGAGAAGACGGAGCATCCGTGAAACTCGTCGGGTGCGCTGCACGCTCAGACGTCAGCAAATATACCGGCACATCGGCAGTTGTCATCCGTTCGGGAAGCTCGTCACCGCTCGGTCGCAGCATCACGGGTTCCCTGCTATTGACGCTGTTAACAACAGGATCCAGAGTGTTGACTGTGATGCTGGAACGCTGCGACAACATTGAAGTTCTGATACGTCAGTGCGACGCTTGCCATTGTTCGGGTGCCCTGGTCAGTTTCAGAGGTTGTGTGAGTAGATGTAACATGAAGCTCTTGGCTACTGATAGTTACCTTTGCACAATTAAGCTATGCTACTGACGTTCATCACGATAGCGTTTGCATACAATTTTGTGTTGTACTTTTTTCCTACAAAGGAATGAATGCAGAGGAAGGGAGTGAAAAGGTGAATAATATGAGCAATATTAACATTTACTGGAAATGAGAAAAAACTTATTCTTTTTCACGACGACTTAGACTACAATATTTTGATTTGTGTGACAACTAGCATGTTTTTCATTGCAGTTCTTTTCGTTATTTCCCAAGAGCACCTACAGCAACTCATATTCGAAATGACCTAATTTATGTGTGCATGTTTGGTTCATGTGCCCTGAAAGCTTGCAATGCTTGCCCGTATGGCTGATAACATGCATGTTTAGGTGAGGACCTCCCACCGGCACGTCGAATGTTTAACACTGCCGCGCACTGACACACGCATACGTGATTTGTTTTTGTGGGATTTAAGATTGTGCGATATGACCTCCATCGATGAATATGTTCATCAGAAAACAGAAACAACAACAAACAACAAAAAACTAAACCTTTTTCGATCGGCTCAGAGACAGGTGTTAAGGAGACATGTCCATGGACAACGCGAGTGGCTGTCATTGTGACTCACGGGGGCCACCGTACCTGGCTGTATTCCAGAGTATGCATGCTGTACATCCACCCTGCCGCCAGCCAAGCGATTCCTGTTGTGTCTCTCATCCATTGGATCCACCCCACCGGGCTGTATTCCAGAGTATACAAATTAAAATTACATCTGCCCTACCGCCAGCCAAGCGGTTCCCACTGCGTCTGACTCTGACTGTGCCGGTCCGGCCTACCGGACTGTATTTCAGAATATGCACACTGAAAACATCAGCCATGTCGCCAGCCAAGTGGTTCCCACTGCGTTTGACTCATTACCGGTCCGGCATACCGAACTGCATTTCAGAGTATGCACACTGAACATCCCACACTGAACATCCACCCTATCGCCAACCAAGCGGTTCCTTTCCGCTGCGTTTCGGCGTGGTACATTCCGAGATACATTTACCTCAGCTTGCCCATGCCTACACTCCTCCATGGTCTTTGCGACTAAAGCCAGCGTTTGGCTCCGCTCGGCCGGACCCGTACTGGTAGGCTGTACCGCCATACACCAATGTTCGACCGGCCAGTATCAGGCGGCCTTGCCGCGTTGGAGAATGTGCCACAGGCCGCTCGTGCCCTGCCGATGAGCATTGAACACGGGCTTTCTGTACCTTTTAAAGTATTCGAACACTAATTTGATTGTTCGAATACCGCCAATAATTGATGCAGCATTTCCGAATGCTCCATCAGTTTTGAACAATCACATCAATGACTGATTGAGCACTACCAATCACTTATCACTTTAACAGTTAACCCTATAACTGTGGGATTATTTCAGGCCAATTTCTGTGTGAGGGCCACGTGGCTGCGGGTGGCGTGGGTGGGTCCCGTCCCCATTCTGAGATCTCAGAAACTAACGGTTCAGTTGGCTGCGACCGAACCAACAACTAGGCAATTGAATTCCTAAGCTCATCTTGCGCCTGTGTCGTAGCACACGTGCGGTGGTTGCATGCGTCACGATTATTGCATTCATTGGTAGGTACTAGAGCCACGAGAAGGTTACTTTTTAAACAAAATATTTGACGTTTTGGGTAGTCCATGACCAATTAGCCACCCTCTCAACCACGCACGGAATTCCTACTGTAAACATATCGACGAACAGTTGTCGCATGGTTTCTCGGTTATGATTAATTATCAATCTGTGGTGTCTGAAGACTGCGTTCAATGGCTTGAAAGATACAATATCGCGGCGCCACGATGAGATTGCGAATGCACGCGACATTACTGCTATACTACCGAACTGCGATTGCAACAGTTGCGACGCAACATTATAGATAGATCAAGAATTTCGGCCGACTTCACTGCGATACGACTGTGAATACAAGTATTGCGACGCGATATTATTGCTACCCAATACTGCTATTAGAACAACTGCGGCAAGACATCACTGCTACAACAATGACCCAACTAACTTCACTGCAACACAACGGCGGCAGGGGGCGGGGGGCGGGGCCAATTCTCAATTCAGTCAATTTGCATGTGCTCTTTAACCCTCGGATTGGAGCAGAATGTCCAACTCCATGCAGCACCGGGAGTGAGGTGGGGGGAGGGGGTGGGGCAGCTTGATCTTTGCAGCTTTTGTTGTAATCTGGATACAGATGTGGTAATTGGAATAATTTTGTTCCGTCTTTGTAATTTTGCAGCTGCTTAATACATGTGTGCCCCTTTCTTTGGTTGAGCTTGAATTGGGTGTATCGACCGGTTGAGTTGGGGTGGAATGACCCATTTTGCAATCGACTTTAAAACCTTTGCCGAAAAGGTACTTCGGTCTAAATATCTATACATAGATAACAGTGAGTGGCGCACAGCGAAGGGCATCGGTTGTCAGCGGAAAACATTTTCTCAACAAGGAGTTCCCTAGTTAGCAGAACTCCGTCCCCCCTCAAATATGGTGGCGGTATTTCTTGTGCCCTCCTCTGCCTACACTTATGTCCTCATCGGCCGAATAGCTTAGCTACAAACAAAAAATAGCATGGGGCACGCTAAACGCTACAAATCCTACAGCCAACAAGCTACAAAATGGGGCACTACCAATTTAAACATTTGTTGGGTCCTCAAAAAGGATATAAACCTAGCACAAGAGTAGCATAGGAAGTACCTGTCATGAGTGACATTTTATCAAATCGATTTGGGGAGAGGAGAACATGTATTTATCATAGGGCTCTTGGTCTTAGTCTGTGGCAACTCTACAGGATATCATGTTAAATCTGGATACATATGGGTTGGACATATCAGCATGGGGTGGGGGAACAATGGCTCTCTCAAAAGAATGTAAAGCGCATGACCGTGCCAGTTCATGGCCAGTTTGACCATCGAGTTGGTCCAACGCGACCACCACAGGCTTGAAATGTGCGGGAATATCGCTACCCCAATGGGTGGTCGCTCGTGCTCTCTGTACAACTAGGCATTCATAAAATGCATTTAGAATTCCTGAAAATTGGTTTGAAAAAAAAATGCCCATGTTGTGAATGGGAATGTGTAGGTGTCCTCTAACCAAGTAGCCATGTGTTGGCACAGCGATGGCCAAGTGATGTTAGGCCCATGGTGGCCGCGCTGGACAAAACCGGAAATGCACGTCATTGCCGTTCCGACTCAGCGACGGCGTACCAACGTCTGCGACCTTGCCAGCCAGCCAGGCGTGAGCACGCTCCAGAGAATAGTTATGGCCTTGTCTGACCCGGTTCTTTGATTACTCAGAATTTCTAACAGCGGGTATATGCTGTTTACAATGGTCACAATAGAAAATGCTTGCCGCTCAACCAATCCTCACAACGTGCGAGGTGAACGAAAGCGGACGTCTGACGACGATATTTCCGACGACAATTACCACGATATCTGCGACGATGCAAGTTCTGCAGATGACCTTCGACGCCCTCCAAGGGTAAGCAAACGAAAAGTTCTCCTTCACAGATGCCAATCACGTGACCTGTGACTCCGCCAAGGTCATCTCAGTATCAGACGACATACATCACCAGAGGCTGACATTTGTAACTTGCGTGGCAATAGGCAAGAGCAGGGTTTTTAGTTCCATTCTTTTAATGCTCATAGACGTAGGTAGGGTAGAGTGGGATAAGACGCACACCCTAAGGGAGAATGGATATATATCGCTCGGTATTCAACGTGGCGACTAACCTTCGGTATCATTGGACACACTGATTTGTTTTCTTTCGACCATGAACGGCCCAAGACCGCAGCTTCATGTTTAGTTATATTTTTATTCCATTTCCCAAAGGTTTGCAAAAGAGCGTTTTACCCCAGACACGGGGTAAAAGGCCCATGTGCATGGGGTAAAACGCCCCATGCACTTACTTATCTTCAGACATAAAACTTTCACTGTTCGTTTGATACTTACCATTTGTAGAAATACTCACGTATTTGTCATGTTATGTGTCCTCTAGACCTGAAATTCCATATAACCTTGCATAAAATATCATGCGTATCATATGTACACCAGAAAACATTCATAGCAACTTTATATCTATTTCAAGCTAAAGACAACCAATATAAAACCAGACCGAAACTCACAAACTTCGGAACACATCAACTCACCGGCATTGCCTTAGGACCTGCAGAAGTCACAGATATATGTAATTTGTTTGTCCTCGGCGTCAGTGCACGGGACACAGGCCCAACGGCTGCATTCCGAGCATTGTATCCACTGTTCGCACGACAGACGAAACAACATGCCACAAACTGTACACGTCGTCTCATTTCGGCTGGTGCTGGCCTGTGCACCAGCTTGCTTTTCGCTTGCTTGTCTCTTTGGCTTAGAGGTAGGCTTCTGCGTCCTCGCCACCTTCTTCGAGAGACGCCTTTCCTCCAGCTTCCTATTGTGGGGCGAGGAGGTCAGCACCTCGGCATGCTCTGCCCTCTGCGTGCGCTTCCAGATTGTACCGGGCCTGAATGGCGTCAGCAGCTCCGCACTGGATCCGGGATCCGCCACAGGCAGTGGTCCAGCTAATCCATCAGACGACGTGGCACCTGACATTGTGAAGCTAGGATTATTTTTTAGTTGGAATGTGGAGTGACCCGAATTACAAAGTAGTGACCGAAAAAATAATGTCCGGAACACTTTTAAATGAGGGGATAAAAACTTATGAATGAAGCTGAATAAAGGCGTAATTAATTATGTTTTAGCGATGGCCTGATAACAATTTGAAAAGGTTCACATCTCAAAGTTAAAACTCATTGACATCTGAAAAAGTGGAACACCATTTAGTCTTGTTGCCGATGCAGGTATACTTAAATTTAACGATAATATGGCAAAAGGTACCTACCTAGCGTATCACTAGCGGATGCCGGAGCGGTCGCGTCGTTCACCACGGAGCTGCTGGTACCGTCGCCACTCGTAACGTCAGTGGCATCCGACTGGTCCTCCTCTTGTGTGACAGCGGCTGGTGGTGCGTCAGCGTCCTCGGGTGCGTGCTCCTCCGTCAGGATCTCCGCAGCAGCGAAATCTTCGTCGGAGAACACTTGGATGTCGTACGGCCACAAGCCGGTGTGCTTGAAGCCGTTGGTCGCTTTCTCAATGTTGGCGATCCTGTTGTACACTCGGTTTTGGTGGGATGTTCGGGGTACCCTCAGCATGGCTCGCTCACTAGGAACGTAGGCTGTGATGTTGCACACCAAAAATTACTGGTAGGCTGCGCCGTTTCACAGTTATGAGTTGCATGACAGTCTACCAGCTTCGCCAACGGCCAGCGTCCGAGCCATAGGAATTCGCGCTTGTGGTCGTCACGCGACCATTTGCCCTGCAGCCATGCAGGGGTAAACACTGGTCTTCCCTGTTCCCGCCTCGCATTCCTCTGTCGGCGAAACAACATTGGCAGTTAAACGAGCAGGTTGCTGGACTTCTGTCGATAAGCAACAATTGATAGCTGCGGATTTCTGACTGCAGCAACACAGAATGAGCAGGAAAGATTGGAAAAAGCTCAGTTGCAAAGATGTAGCGAAAGGAGACGGCAGGTTTATGATGTCAATGAAGTATTCTCTGGCCCCAAAATAATAATAGAATGTCCAACATTTATACGTTTTAGAAATGTCGTTCGAACTCTTGCTGGGGTGGCTTTATGAACCAGGATCCAATTGCTAAGAAGAGCTGGTTTCGTGAACCCTGGCCAGGATTCCATGAATTACAGTTTTACAGTATAAATTTGGCAAAGCGCTTCACGTGCCGTCAATACACCGACACGGCGACCCAGGCAGCTCGCTCTCGACCTTATCGTGCCAATTGCCAACTGACCCTCCCAGCCGGGACTAAAAGCGAGAACGCAAAACGACTCGAACCCAGCATTGCCAGGACAGCGGAGACGGGCGCACGACAGCGCTCTAGCCAACTAAACTACCGAGGTGGCAAGTCACAGGGAGGCACTTGCTTGCTTAATTCAGATTCATTGGCAAGTCAATTAGTTACTTGATTAAATTGCATCTACTTCATTTAGAATCACATGTTTTAGGGCGCAAAGAATGTGTTGCATGATATCATATTATTTATTGCATATGTTGTGCACTGTACTGCAAGCGACATATTCAGAATTCCGTGGGGTTAAAGTATTTCTTCACGCTGATACCATCCAACTGTTTTACCATACAAAGATTTTACTTTATATTGCTTCACATGAAGTAAAATATTTGTATGGTAAAATAGTTGGATGGCATCAGCGTGAAGAAATACTTTATTCCCACGGAATTCTGAATATGTCGCTTGCAGTACAGTGCACAACATATGCAATAAATAATATGATATTATGCAACACATTCCTTGCGCCCTAAAACATGTGATTCTCAATGAAGTAGATGCAATTTAATCAAGTAACTAATTGACTTGTCAATGAATCTGAATCAAGCAAGCAAGTGCCTCCATGTGACTTGCCGCCTCGGTAGCTTAGTTGGCTAGAGCGCTGTCGTGCACCCGTCTCCGCTGTCCTGGGAATGCTGGGTTCGAGTCGCTTCGCGTGCTCGCCTTTAGTCCCCGGCTGGGAGAGTCAGTTGGCAATTGGCACGATAAGGTCGACAGCGAGCTGCCTGGGTCGCCGTGTCGGTGTATTGACGGCACGTGAAGCGCTTTGCCAAATTTAGACTGTAAAACTGTAATTTATGGAATCATGGCCAGGGTTCACGAAACCAGTTCTTAGCAATTGGATCCTGGTTCATAAAGCCACCCCAGCATGAGTTCGAACTACATTTCTAAAACGTATAAATGTTGGACATTCTATTATTATTTTGGGGCCAGAGAATACTTCATTGACATCATAAACCTCCCATCTCCTTTCGCTACATCTTTGCAACTGAGCTTTTTCCAACCTTTCCTGCTCATTCTGTGTTGCTGCAGTCAGAAATCTGCAGCTATCAATTGTTGCTTATCGATAGAAGTCCAGTAACCTGCTCGTTTAACTGCCAATGTTGTTTCGCCGACAGAGGAATGCAAGGCGGAAACAGGGAAGACCCGTGTTTACCACTGCAAGGCTGCAGGGCAAATGGTCGCGTGACGACCACAAACGCGAATTCCTATGGCTCGGACGCTGGCCGTTGGCGAAGCTGGTAGACTGTCATGCAACTCATAACTGTGAAACGGCGCAGCCTACCAGTAATTTTTGGTGTGCAGCGTCACAGCCTACGTTCCTAGTGAGCCAGCCATGCTGAGGGTACCCCGAACATCCCACCGAAACCGAGTGTACGCCCGGCTGAAGAGACCAGCCACCTCAAAGTGGGTGATGCGGCGGCCTGGGTGCTCCGACATCCAGCTGTCTGCTGAGGCGTTGTAAGCTGACTTCAGCGCCTTGGAGACGCTGACGTCCAGCGGCTGAAGGCGGTGGATGCAGTGGAGCGGCAGGGTTATCATGACAATGCCGTGATCTCTGGCGTAACCAATCGCAGCCAGTGATTTGTGGCTGTTGTGGACATCCAGGATCAGGATATGTTTTTCCTCTGGGCTGGGCTTCACCACTTGAGTGAAATGTTCCAGCCACACCATGAAGGCGTCGGTGTCCATCCACCCAGAAGGCGTCGCGGGACCCACTAACCCTGGTGGGGCATTGTTCATGAGCGACTCTTTCGTCGCTTTCTGGGAAAGATGAACATTGGTGGCGCGTACTGGCCTCTGGCGCTGACGGCACACATGACGGTGACGTTGCTGCCTCTCTCAGCACTTGTCATTCTGCCCACTTTGCGCCGCCCTCTCTCGGCCAGCACCGACTGTGGCCTGTGGACCGTGGTGATGCCCGTTTCGTCGGCATTCCATATCCTGTTTGCCGTCGCCCCACACTTCTGCAGCTCTTCCTTATATATTTAGAAGAAGCGGTTGACGTCCTCCCTGTTGAACCCGATGCAGCGGTTGATACTGGTGGGCTGTGGTTTACAGATCGACATATTAGGATGCAGCTTCATGAAGCCCTGCAGCCAATCAAATCCGGCCTTTTGTTTCTCACAGTTGAACCTGTGGGCAATGCCCTCCCGCTTGGCCAGTGCATACGCCAGTCGGCAAACGTCTTTGGTAGAGAGGCCGAAGAACGTTTTCTCCATCTGCTTCAGGTACGAAACCAGACGTTGTTCCAATTTTTCGATCTCTGGCTTGAAGCGACCCAGCGACACTTGCTCCGGCGAACGCACATGACCACCTCGGTGCCGACGGAGGGTCCTTCTGGCACGCCGTACTTCCTCGCCATGGGCGCAAGCCGTTTGCCCTTTTCGAGCTCGGCGAGGGCTTTTTGGAGTGCCTCTTCGCCGTAGCTGGCACGTGGTGACTTCCGTTGATATGTTCTTCCCATATTATGTAAAATGTGAGTCTAGATTAGGCGGTTCAACGTAGCGAGTGGAGAGCGATTCACAGCATAATTGGACGCTATCGGATCCAGGAGGAAAAATGAGACATTTCGCAACATCCTAGAATAGATGGATTCTTTATGAAATGATGAAATGCTACAGTTCTTGGAAATAACATTTTGAATGTGCATGCTTGTCGCACAACCTTCTCTCCAACACTTGCGACAGTATGCACTCCAATGAGATGATGTTAAATGTACGAGAAATGAAAAAAAAGTGTATGTCTGCTATTAAGGCGCCACGTGGGCAGCTTCCTGGATCCGCAAATGAAGATGGAAAGAAAAGATGTCGGACGGAGGTTGTAATGTATGAAATGAACGAGAGTCACACAGTTATCACATTATAATCTTAACCTACACTCATCAACAGCTACATATTCGGCCAGGTCAATTTATGCACGAGAAATGAAGAAAATGATCTCGCCCCTTGTGCTGTTTCTGACCCCCAATAAAATGCACTTTTTCAACAATGTTATGTTTATTACTGCTTAACGATTCCTAATGTCCCATTAACAATGCACCGTTAACAATCTTGAATCCTCAACGGTCGCTGTCAACAACACCAACGCCAATCCTCATCGCAACCTATCCCTTCCCTATCCAATCCTACCTATCTTACTTGAGGGGTAAGACGCCCACCTGACACGGGGTAAGACGCCCAGTGGGCGCTTTACCCCAAAACGTTGGTGGGCGTCTTACACCCAGACATAAGGAACGTTTTTATCAAACATCATTAAAATATTTCGGCAATCATGGCGCAGCGCACTAGCTCAGATGACGTCTGAATGCTCTCGGAAATGAAGCCACAAAGAAACTGCATGTAGGCCGCATTGACTACAAATAACAGAGCTTGCAAAATCAGTGATTTTTTAGCATAAGGGGCAAAAACAAACTTAAGTTCATCATAATTTAGGGAGACTTTCCTGAGATGTTCGGTTCTGTGCACTGTTGTTTCGAAAAGGCTTCTGCTTAACAAAAATAATAGCAATAAAAATAGTTTCATAGTTTGGCCGTAAGAGGGTGGTGGGCGTCTTACCCGACTGGGCATCTTACCCCACTCTACCCTAATGCTACAAAATTACAAAATTATTGCGGATGGTCTATCCCGCCAAGATGGCGTAGTTCAAGCTCGTTGAAGACCATTTAAGAACATCAGCCTAAAAGCTGAGCCCATCCAGCGTCATAGTTTCACATTGATCTCTAAATATTGTCATACCTAATGCGTCACCAGAAGATGACATTTACGTGTTCTCGCAGTGGCGTCAGGCGTCATAAGCGGACCGGTGGCGCTGCTCTGGTTGTGGGTTTGTGAAGGAACACCACCAGAGTGGGCTTGCTATGATTAATGCTATATTCTAGTTTCTAGAGGAGTTGCAAGTAATTTCCAATGGTCAAATTTGAACAACATTGAAACAAGCTCTCTTATGATGTGTAGTTCGTTTTATTATCAAATCATTTTACCCTGTCACTGCCCTTAAAGTGAAATGGGAGCAATTGGCCACTCAACATCTTGTAATAAAAACGTATCATACATCTTTTGTGCGATGTGCTGACAATTTCCAATGTTCTTAACTAAACGAAAATCGAACGTGCTACATTTTTATATCATCTTGAATAACTTCCATGAAGGTTGAACCCTGCCACTTTTGCACTCAATTCCAGAATTTGTGTCCCAAGTCATCACATTGTATTCCTTTAAATTGTATATCAGATGTTCCATATTACCCAATTAATTTATAATGGTCTCCAATAAACCGGCATAAAATCAGCTGCCTTGTAATTCATACTCGACTACTTTTATAGATATCTAACCCTGTCATTTTTGCACTCAATTTCAGGATTTGTGTCTCGAATTATCACATTGTATTCCTGTAAATTGCATATCAGATGTGCTACATTATCTAATTAATTTCAATTGGTCTCAAATAAACTGACATAAAATCAGCTGCCTTCTGATGCCACACTCCACTACTTTTATAGATCTCTAACCCTTTGACTTTTGCCCTAAATTCCAGGATTTCGGTCTCGAATTATCATATCGTATTCCTTTTAATTGCATATCAGATGTTCTACATAAGCGAATTAATTTCCAATTTCCTCAAATAAACCGGCATAAAATCAGCTGCCTTCTGATGCCATACTCGACTACTTTCAACGATATCTAACCATGCCATTTTTTTACTTTTAACATGAAGCTTTCCGGCATTATTGAGGTTCTAGCATGGCTCGATGCACGTCAAGCGCCGACGGTTGCTGTCCAGAGGATCCGTAGGGCAGCCGAGCGGTGGCACGACAAAAAGTAAAGTTCCACCCTTCAACAATACTATGCAACATCGACTCTGCCACGCCAAAATGGTGTAGGTGAAATTCACGGTTGTACAGACATTCTTTCCAATCAACGCCCATAAGCGTAATGTTCTTAAACAATATCAAGAAAACCTGTCGGGCTCAACTCCAGTGGTGGCGGAACTCATGCCAGGTACATCGCCTTTCGCTTCAAATACAGGGTGTCTCAAAATAGATGGAACCCATTAACATGTAATAATTTATTACTCAGACAAGATACTCCAACAATATTATATTTCCTGGAAGCTGATATGATAACAATTAATAACTGAAGATTTGAGGTCTCTATGTCAAAGGATATATTTATTAGAGCACATGTTCCAAACGACCGCCATCGCGCCTCAGACGCACTTGAAGCTGACGAGCGAAGTTGTCAATCACCTTGACACTCTCTTCCTTCCTGATGACACGAATCTTCTGAGTGATGGCCACTTTCAGTTCAGTAATGGATCGAGGACGATTCTCATATATGTGGTCCTTCAAGAACCCCATAGGAAAAAATATGGGGGGGGGGGGTCAGATCAGGTGAATACGCAGACCACTCGGGTTCGCAGCGCCTGCTGATCAGCCGACCAGGGAATCGCTGGTCCAGCCACTCCATCGTGACGTTGGCTGCATGTGAAGTTTCCCCATCTTGTTGGAACCATTGCACATCTCGATTCACGCCACGACGTGTCCCAAGTCTCCTGCAGAACTTGTTGAGCACCACAATGTAGCGCTCCTTTGTGATAGTGACTGTCTCCTTGTCTGTGTCTTCAAACCAAAACGGTCCGATTATGCCATGTTTTGAGATGGCCACCCAGGCCGTACATTTCACAGCGTGCAATGGCCTCTGAAGCACCTCCTCTGGGACTTGTGTGCCCCAGAACACAATGGTGTTGCTTTCGACATGCCCACAGAACAAGAAGTGTGTTTCGTCGCTGAACCAAAGATCATCAAGAAAGTCAGGATCTTCTTCGATCTTGTTTTCGAACCACCGGCACATCACAACACATTTTGTCATGTCCGCTGGTGTGAGTTTATGTTTGATCTGGATTTTGCATGGGTAGAGATGAAGATCCTTGATCAGGATTCTTTGCACTGATGCACGTGAAAGACCCAGCTCTTGGCTACGTCTTCGGATGGACTTCTTCGGGTTCCTTGCGACAGAAGCTCTCACCACATCCACATTGTCCGGAGATCTTTCAGTCAGCTTCCTGCCAGAACTGGATGTTCCAGCCTTCTCGTTGAGGTTGTTTACTGATCCATTGGCCTTACATTTTTCACCAAACGATATATTTGTTTTTTTCTGGAGAAAGTTGTTGAAGTTGAACTTTCTCCTAAATCTTCCTTGCACCGTTTGGAATGATTTCGTCTCTAAATAAGTAGCGACACAAAATACTTTTTCCTCCTTTGGTCAAGGCATTTTGATTGATAATTATTAGTTGTTATTGTCTCCTCTCTTCAAATCTGAAAAATATGGAACAAGAACATTAATATCGGTAAAGTTCTTAGCAGTGACATGGGTTCCATGTATTTTGAAACACCCTGTATGAAAATCTACGTGTAACTTTGGCGTTGGGGCCCATTAACATTCAGGGAATGGTCCGCGCCCTCAAGCGCGCCCTCAAGCGCGCCCCGCCACTGAATGTCGGGCGGTCGGGGACGGGCCGCGTGCCGCGGGGCCCGCCGGCTCTGGTGGAAAATAGTGCCATAAGCCAGTACGCAAAGTAACAATATGCGCAATATATCACTGTAAGTGGCAATGAAATTAGCGTCTGAAGGCAAGCGAACTTCCATAAATGCACTTCGCATCATATTTCATGGAGAAAGAGCCTCATAAATTGCAACTATATTCTTCGCGTACGCACTAGTGAACATCCAGGCGCGCTTGTCGCGGGCGCATATTTCAGAGTCCTTGAATGGCATCAGGAACCTACCTGTTTTCTTCCTTTTCTGGAGGTCCCCTCGATGTCCGCACTAACATTGCGTCTGACGCCTAATGCTTGTCACCAACATTTCCTTCCCTCAAACGTTTGATCTCGCGAACTTCATGGGTTGAACTGGACCTGGGGTCAAATTTTACCGATTTATCATCAGAAGATGAAACTTAGGAATCGTCGCAACTCCCAGTGGCGCTATGGTAGGGTGCCACTTTGTATGCGCTAAGAAGGGCAACCACTCCCAATCATTAATTTGCCCCCTTCCTACGCCCAATCATTGATTTGGCCCCTCAAATCAGACCGAAGCTTGACTATCGACCCTGTGGAGGTGCCCTTCCAGAACTATCGAGCGCACCCCCAACTCCGCCCAATCATACGGTTTTTTGTTCAGCCGATGGCACCCCTCCGGAAAAAATGACTTCAAAACATGAATTACCCCTCCCCAATCATTGCACAAAGTGATACCCATGCGTGATGGCATCACATGCCAGTCTTTCCCAAGCTTTCTTTCTCTTAAAAATTGCATCTTACCAATTTCATATTCGCAGCTTGACCTCAAGTCAGATAGTCAGGTACTGGTTTGTCACCATAAATTGACAATTGCGTTGTTACCGTGAGACTCTCACGGTAACAACGCAATTGTGAATACCTGAGAGCATGGTACCTGGAGCAGCTTTCCTTCATATTGCTTCTTTCGTGAAGACATGGTATGATAAGGAAACTCCCTACAAGGTGATTTAATGATTATTATCATAATATAATAAACGAACCGTTCCGTTAATGGAAAGATAATTGAATATTTAATTGTGATATTAATGTATTTATTCACGATTCGTACCATTGTAGATCACTGTGAACTTTTAAAGGCCAACATAATTTGGGTGCCATGCTCGCATAGGATTTCAGACCAACTATTGATCGATTTACGCTAAGCTTCCGGTAATCATTGATACGCCAATACTTGAAAATTCCGACAAGGTTCCGACAAATCGCGTGCGGCCCAGAAAATTCGTGTTGGTCCGCTGAAAACGCGCGCCTGGGCCTGAAAAAAATTAACACCGGGCCCGAAAAAATCACACCGGGACCCAATGGCGCACCGAAATGGTGTGGGGAGGGGGGCAGGGTCCTGAAAGGGAAATTGCCCCTGGATGGGCGTCAGGGGTGTCGTCTTATGAAAATTATTGTGATGGCTCAAATGCCTGATGGTACCTATATGGTGCAATGTACGCACACAGGATTATCGAAAATGCGCGCTGAGCACATAGACACGGAACATGTTAGTACGTGTTGATCATATATCAGGAGCATTACTTGGCCGCAACCGATATCACGTATGTAACATATGAATGTTATGTGGCATCACAAGGCCAGCACTGAGCAGAAGGATCCTGTTCTTAATTTCGCATTTTCCAGCATGTCTCTTTTTGCGCGAGATTTCACTACACCACCTTTTCGCTAAATTCAACGGCGCCGCCATCGTTGGGATGTGGGGAAGTGTCTTTCTCAATAATTTTCAGGGTGGGCCCAAGCTCCACCATAAATATACAAAATTACGTACATGATTTAAACCGCCCGTCACCAACATTAGACGGCATATCTACAGCTTCAGATATCAACTCATTGACGGAAAGTTCAGGCTGCCCTTTCAGGCTTCATATGATCATGTCGACCTCAGGCGGTCCATGTCCAACTTCATACCACCCCTCTCCAACTTTGGATAACCATTCTCTGATTTATTACGGACCCTCTCCAACTTTAGACGGACCACTATATATATATATAGGGTCAATATTTATCAAGGTTGGTCCTATGATACCTGTGTGTGTTGATTTCGGACTAGGCGATCATGTTTATCTCACAGAGTAGCAAATTGCTTTGGGCTCAAAAATCCCGAGACCCATATTTCCCTGCGTTACTTGCTATGCCATGCTATAGGACGCTATGAGTGCTATAGAATGCTATCGGATCATGCAACCCCTCGTGAGTTTTCGACTGAATGCTGGACACGGTAATGTGTATTTCATAGGAGTAACATGCACAATTCGCCATCTGATTAGTCGCAAATGGCTTTATTTATTTAGGTCCGAACTTGAAAACAGTGCGAAATTTGCGGAGGTTCGCCGGAACATTCCGGGACAGAAACATGTAGGGCTTTCACCACGCTTTACGATACTTTTTTCGGCACACTTCGTGGACGTGTGTCCATAACCTTTTTGGTGGTGTCCCCCCCCCCCACACCACCACCACCACCACCCTATGAGCTACTAGAAATTGCATCGCGTTCACACAAGCCGTTTTTTTATTGATGCTGCAAAAGCCCTAGGGGCTGCAACCCTTCTTCCCCGGTCTTCAGCAGGTTAATACTAGCATTAAGAAAAAAAACACATTTATTCTGCAGCCAGCAGACACAGTCAAGATTTTCATGACTATAACATCCGCATGGCAGTCGATTGCGGGGAAACTTCCGAATGAAGGTTTTCCATTGTCTCCATGCAAGCTGGCAGGCGCGTCGCCAGTAGGTGCTTAAGCCCTGGTCTAGCATCAGCTTGCCTATCTGAGACCGTGGCGACGCGATTGGCCATTTCTAGCCTGACCGCTAGTATGAAGTGACTTGAATGCTACTTGTCAAGGCCACAAACACATGGCCCAACTCCCGTAATACCGCCAGAGGTCAATAAATGCTGATATTTGTTGTTCACGAATCATCAGGTGGAAAATTTGTCGCACAAACGAATGTTGCAAAGAGCTAAAATGTGGCCTTCTTTTAAGCGGAAAGGCGTCGGATTTTGGAAATGTCATAGTACCCCTACGACTTTGCACGACAAAAACAACCTAAGCCCTTCTTGCTCCCGATACTAAATCCATGGCGTAGCTTTGCCACCGTGCAACTCAATTCCCAGCTGACCGTGCGTCGGAAACAATTTGTCGCGTGAGTGACAACAAATTTTCGCCAACGCCAGCTCCTACGCTCCCCGAACAAAAATTAGACGTCTGGGTGCAACGCCCCCTTGCCGCGATACGTTCCGCCGTCCAAGTCATGAAGTCATGCATTGTGTGCACAACTTAATGGAATGATTATGCAAATCATTCATGTCTGGCTGTCAGAGACAGCTCAACAATTTTTTTTTGTGGTTGGGAGTAATTGCCATTTATAAGGGTTGTAGTAATGTTTGAGGAGATACCGTCCAGTAATGGTGGGAAAGGGAAAATTGAATGGTCCAGTAATTGAGAGAATCCAGATTCACGTCATGGAACACCTAAACAACGCAATAATGGTTGTTAATTGTTTCTGGACATGCTTTCAATGTGTACTAGTGTTCTAATTTTTCTTATAATATTATTCAAATATTTCGGGGTGATTGGGATGGGGGGGGGAGGGGACGCAAGACCAGATTTATTGGGATGGCTCAAAAGAATGTTTTGGTTGCTTGAGCCACTTCAAAGCATACAAAATAACGCCCCTGGTGGGCATGCACCTCAAATAATCACGCCGTGGCTGATAGAAATTGTGTCGGGAATCGGAAAAAAATCACGTTGTGTGCCCACAAAATCGCATCGGGCCTCCAAAATCGCACCGGGACCAGACAAAACTTAAATCGAAACCCCCAAATTAAGCAGTGGCACATAAATATCCATCCAGACCCGGAGAATCACTGGAGCCCAAGAATCGCTCCAAATGCCCCCCAAGACGAGTCAAGCCCGGTAAAAAAGAAGTCTGCCGGTCCCAGAAACATGCCCCCTCCCTATCGCTCACGGCCGAATAGATCGCACCGATGCTCGAAAAATCGATTTCGGGTCTGGAAAAAAACATTCCGGGACCTGTACAATCGACCCGGGCTGCAAAATTTCAGAAGAGATTACAAAGATCGCGCCAGGTCCGGAAAATCCGCTTCTGGGCTCCGATGACTCGCGTCCGAGCAACCAAATACGGCACCGGGATTCAAAGAATCGAGTTGGGGCTCCGATATCTCGCGTCCGAGCCGAAAATGTCGAGCTGGGGATTCGAAAAGTCGAGTCGGGCCCTACAAAGAAGTACTGGGACTGTGAAGATTGGCCTGGGCTCTTAAAAACTCCGCGGGGGTCCCGGAAGAAAGATACCTTCGAGCCCTCAAAATTCGCGCCAGTGCTGCGAAAAGTCACTCTTTTTCCCCAATTTTTTGTCCATCGGGGCCACACAAATTTGCGACAGGAGCACACAAATTCGTCCCGGATGCCCCCAAATAAGCACAGCAGGGCCCTAGCACACCAGGATCCTGAAAACGTACCCGTGCCTTCGAAAACACACCGGGTCCCGCAAAAAAACGAATCGGCTTTAAAATATGTACCGGGCCCCAAACTAAGCACACCAGGAGTCCAAAAGCACACCGAATGCCGGCAAAACCTATCGAGGCCGTCAAAACACACAGGGCCACAAACACGGCATTAGAGGCTAAAACAGGATGGGGTTCGCAAAAAGTGCTGTGGTCCTAAAAACGGTCGGAACACTGAATGAACACACTGAGACCTCTGAAAAGCACGCGCTGGTCTTTCAAAAATACCTGGAGTCCACAAAAGTCCACAAAAACTTTGCGGGATCCTAAAATGGTGGTAGTTACAGCCCCCTCCACATAAAAATTCAGCTGCCACTAATTGACCATCCAAAAACAAAATAGGCCCCTTTGAAAATGTAGTGGTCGAAATCCGGTCGCTTTTTCAATCGGGCTAGGTTGGCCACTTCGAATCGGTTTGCCCTCTTACGCAAATATCAGGTACACCACTGCAGTGGTGTACTGCAGGACCTCTTCTAACATGTTAACTAGGTGGGATGCGTCCCACCTAATGTCGTGAAATCCCAGCTAGTGGAGTGAAAAATTCCACCTAGTTAAAAGGAGATTCAGTGGAGAAAGCAACAAAAAAAAACTTCGTATAGTCCCGGTAGCGGAATTGATTTGTTTCCTTGGAATTTTTTTTTAAATAAAGAAGAAAATCCCGCTGGGGCTCCAAAAATTATCAACGGGGCACCCGAAAAGCACAATGAGGGCACCAAGAAGTCGTGCAGGTGCCTCTGTAAATGTTGTCGGGCGCCCAAAATCGCACTAAGGTCCCTGAGAATCACATTGTGGACCCGTAAAAAATCGTTCAGTGCCCTCTAGGAATGACACTGTGGGCTCCAAAATGTGGGACTGGGACCCCCAAAAAGTCGTGCACGGACCCTGAAAATCACGCTGGGGACCTGAAAAACCCGGCCGGCGCCACCGAAATAGCCTTCAGAGACGAAAAAGTCTGGCCGAGCCCATGAAAATCTCGTTGGGAGCCCGAAAAGTCGTGCCGTAGCCACTGAAAGTCACGCTGTGGATCCCGAAAGGTCTGGCCGGAGCCCCTTATAACCAAGCTGTGGGCACCAAAAGGTTTTACCGTGGCTCCTGGAAATCCCGCTGTGGTCCGAGAAGTCTCGCCGAGGCCCTTACAATGACGCTGGGAGGAAAAAGACTGGTCGGGCCCCTGGAAATCACGCTGGGTCCAAAAGGTCGGGCCGGGCTCCTATAAATCGCGCTTGACCCCCAAAAGTTGGACCGGGGCCCTAAAAATCACGCTGGTGGCCTCAAAAGTTCACGCCTGGGCACTTGGAAATCACGCTGAAGAAAAAAGTCGCGTCGCAGCATTTGAAAACCACCCTTGGGGCTTCCCCACGAAAATCAATTTTACCCGGAATACACTCTGCGGTCTCACAAATTGCTTCGATGACTCCGCAAAAAGTCCGGCCACGGAAGAGAAACTTGCTGAGCCAGCAAAAAAAATAGCACCGGAAGCCCGAAGAATCGTACCGGGGCCCAAAAATATCGCGCAGGGGCCTTGAAAAATAGACACCTACCCCTAAAAAAGCACACTGCGACTCAATCGAATCCACTCGGGCACCGGAAAATTGAGACCAGGTCCCGAAAGAAAGTTCTCCGAAGTGTCTTTCTACTCTGAAGGGTGCAATCGGTTGAACAAAAAACTCGATGAGCAGCCGCAGTGGCATACCAAACGGGAAAATACCACCATCCTCCATCCTGAGTAGGATAGTCTCCAAAAAATTGTGCCGGAGTCCCTACAAATCGCGCTGGGGCTCCACAAATTCGTATCGGGCCATCCGAATGCGCGAAGAGACTCAGAATAAATAAAGCGGGCCCCAAAAACTTGCGCCACGGCCTCGAAAACTCGCGCCCGGGCACCCGAGGCCCGCCTAAGCCGCGTTATGGGGCCCAGCTAAGTACAACGTGCTCCGCTAACTCCAGGCGGTCTCCCCAAATATCACGTTCGGGACCAAAAATTCCAGTCGATGGTCCCCCAAAAATTGTGTCGTGGAATCCAAAACTCCCGTCGGGGCTCCCAAAAATTAGCGTCGATGGCACAAATAAGCACAGCGTGGCCCGAAAAGTCGCATCGGGGCCCGACAAAGATCAAGCTGGAGACCTCCAAAATAAGGAGTGATTCCAAAAAGAATACATGTCTGAGCCAGGAAAATTGCTGTGGATCCCCAAACATAGCAACAGATGCCTTAAAAAATCGCGTACTGCCCCGAAAAACGCACTGGAGTTTGAAAAATCGCGGCGGGACACAAAAATATGGCGCCGGTGGTCCGGAAAAAAATCAGGCCGAGATTCGGACCTTAAAAAATCAGAAGAGGTCCCAAAAAATCGCATCAAACGCAAAACACCAGCGTCGGATCCCCAGAACCATGCGCCTGGGCCCGAAAAGTCGCTACGGAACCCCTAAAGTCGTGCTGGTGTCACACAAATGTGCGTCAGGAGCCCCAAATACAACACAACAGAACCCTAACAGCACAACGGGAGGCTGAAAAGGCACCGGACCCTCAAAGCGCACCGAGTCTCACAAAGAGCAGGACACTCGCGGGGCCTTCAAACATGTGTTGAATAAACACGCCGGGAGCTCTAGAGAAAAAAACGAAACACGAAAAGCATGAAAATGATCATGAAAAAAAACACACTGGAGACCCTCAAAGCTCACCGGGGCCATGAAACCGCAGAAGGCTTCAAAAACTGGCTGGGCTCGCAAAAAGCGACATGTGCCTAAAAAGAACAAAAAGGCTGGGCACGAAATAAACACATCGGGGTGTTCAAAACGCGCCGGTACCAAACAAAGTGCATCGTTGCACAAAACAAGCAACAAAACCCTAACAAGAGCCGAGGTCTAAAAATGTGCCGGACCTCTGATGACAAAAATTGGCTGGAGCCCTAAAGCACATCCGTAGACGAAGAAAAACGCAACGGATCTAAAACAAGAACAATGAGCCAGGGCCTTGGTTCGGTAACCAATCTTGGAGCATATTTAACCAAAGAGATGAGATGTATCAAAGCTCAGCAGGTTTATTAACCATCAGAAAATGTGGGTAGAAGAGAACTAATCATCGATTTTAATTTATTCAATTTTTCCAGCGAACCCCCATGTAAAGCATTCCATCACGCAAAATATGGCGCAAGACTATCATGTGGTAGTAATTAGCAAATCGTAGGAGGCCTAGCAGAAACCGTAGATGCGCACATGTGTGGCGAATACACCGAATGCGAAAGGCGGTCGTACACGTGCACGAACGTTCGCGTGGTGGCAACCGGGCGTTATGAACTGGAATGCTTGAAATTGGAAAATGTTGCATTTTTAAGTGATTTGCTCAGGTGTAACTTCAGCAGCCTGAGGTGACTTATCAAGGGATACCAAAAGAAAACCCACGAAAAGGATGGGGGAGTTAGGGTTGAAATCCGGTGACTTAGAAAGAACGGTGATGGATTGTGCCCCCTCCACAATACAATTAAGTTGGTCACCAATAATTTTGCTTATAAAAAAATTAAAAGGCCATGTTGAAAAATTGTGGTCAAAGTCCGGTGCAATTAAACCAAAAATAGTGACGGGTTGAGCACCCTTCAAATCCATTTGCCCTCTTCTATGGAGCAAACCCTAGCTACGCCACTAGGGGTGGGGCGTCGGGCTGGGTCCACGCCGAAAGTTGGCCTCCCCACACGGGTGGGCTAGATCCGCCAGTGACGCCATATTATACTGATTAGGTATAAGCAAGAAATCACACCTAGTGAAAATTCCTTAGAGGAGGTCCTGGTGTACTGGGACCAGGGCGTTGTGCTTGAACCAGTGCACTAGTTAAATCGAACATTGAAGTAGCTCGAGCATCGGGCCCCTCCAAGCAAAGAGGCAGGAAGCTCAGCCAGGGGCTCGAGTAACATGTGTTGACGGGGAAAATGCCCCCCCCCCCCCCCAGTGGTCAGACAAAATTATTCATTTTTGAGCAAGATCTGTACGACTAACAGACTACTTCATTTTAGCTGACATTTCGGGAACACTTTCTTCTTCCCCTTGGGAAATTTGTCAACGTATCTCCGAGTTCAACCCCATGCCCCTTCCCCAGATAGCATGCTGGGTCAGACCCGGCCTGAACCAGCATATTTCCCTGACGGTTAGGCAAGTTTTTTTTTAATCAGCATGAATCCTGCACATGAAAAATTATTATGCATTTATTTAACCTTGTATTTTAATTGATGTTATATAAATTATTTATTGATCGAAATAATCGTATGATATTGATTTTAATTGATGTGTTTCATTGCACTGAACATTCCCAATAATTGTGCATTCAAATGTATTGAACTTGCTCCAAATTAATATAAGACACGTTTCTTGATACACCAATCATTTCGTCACCTTTCGTCCGAGATCCTGTATGCGCTCCAGGACGCCGACTAGTCGGTCTTCAAGTTTGGAGACCTCTGGTTGGCACGTCTTCAGCTGTGAGGCGTCTTTAGAAGTTATATATTAACCGTAGAATACTACCGGTGACGTCAAGCTTCTCGACCAATCAGAGTTCTCCACATTGGAATCGTCTGCAGCTCCTGGCCGGCGAGTTTGGCGACATTCGGCTATCGGCTGAGGCAAGTGAATGTTGTCTGGTGTCCTGCAGGTGTTATCACAGTTTGAGTGGTCGACTTACGTGTGTTTTTTGTTTCCGATGTGGTTTTTACATCACATTTTGATATTGTGGAGTGAAAACTGATTTAGTCTTTCTGAGGCATTTGTGGCGCATCTTTGGCGGATCTTCGTTCTGGATCTTTCTAGACTGCTGGCTACAAGAGACTAGGGTCATCGATACCTAAGTATTCATCACAATCATGTGCTTTCATTTGTATTTCCTACTGATGTATGCGCCATGGTATCCGTGGCCATGTAACTGCCATTATTTGATTCATGCATGTTACCATGTGCTTCCATGTCTGGTGCCGTTTTGCAACTGGTTACACCATAAATATTGTGTGTAACAGCAGAGTTTATACACCATCTGCATGGTGTATAATTATGGGTGTTATACACCATATGCAGAAGACACTGGGTCTTACCATTCCATTCCAAACAATGGAAGCTGAATTAGGTGAATCCTGGGCAACTGCCAACTGAGTGATGCTACTGATGGTCTGATGTTGTATAACATTATGTAATTATATAAATATATATATATATATATACACATATATATACATATGACTACAGCATCACATGAATAATTGTAAGTGGATTTAAAAAAGTAATCCTATATAGAAGTAAAAAAATTAATTACTTTTACATTCCAAAGCCAGACCTTGACCACACTCACCGGATGAACAGGGCATCCAGAAGTCACATGTTGCGGTCATTATTTGGGGTGTACTAAATCTGGATAAAACCTGTGTTTCCAGCTGAGGGTGCCAGTGTGTGCTCATTGCATATGATGTTTAGGTTGGTTGACAAAGTTTTCACACACACACTACTAAACATGCATTTGCTGTGCTGCCTAGTGGTGGAAATGTGTCAATGAAATCATGATGCACGATCTCAGGTCTCGCTCATTAAGAGGTCTGTAATGACATACTTTTGTTGTTAGTTTGACAGTAGAACACATATTTGTAAACTAGTAATATCATAATATAATTTTGTTTCTGTATGTTACCACCAAACTTTGTTTATCACAGGAATCTGTCTTCTCTTCCTCCAGTCTGGACACAGTGTTCATTCAAGGAAATCAATGAAGAACAATACCTGCATTTATTTGAATTGACTACTGTATTCATGTAAAAATTATAAAATGTAGTACTACATAATCATCCTTGTTTTCCAATATATGTGTATTAAACAAATACTCTTTTATAGGCCTTGAAGATGGTGTCAAACACATCATGAAGCTGGTTCCATCTATGCTTACTATAAAATACTTTAGATTCCAAATAATCTGAAATGATATAGGGCATGGACACAAACATGGTAGGCACAAATGATGGCAGGTTCACTGAGGGATCTGGATTTTATTACATGGGTGCAGGCATATTTCTGAGTGCACCTTTTCTACCCTGAGAGGGACCTTTGGCTAACAATATTTGGTTCACTGTTGGGGAGGGAAGGGATGGGTGTAATTGAGCCTCCCACATGTTGGAGCATTTTCCATTCAGATAGGTGACTGGCTTTAAAATTGTTCAGTGGGCTGGTGTGCACCTAACCTATGCAGAGAGGTGTCTTGCCCACCTGGTCAAGGTCAGGCTTTTGGAATGCAAGGTTAATGACACCTTTCACCTCAACCTAGGTTTTTCTTTAAAGACATCTGCTTGTAATTATTTGTGATGCTGTAGCCATATATTTCCATTATATTTGTATAACTATATAATGTTATGTAACATCAGACCATCAGTGGCATCACTTAACAGTTTGCAGTGGCTCAGGATCCAGCTCATCCAGCCTCCATTAGTTGTGACAGAACAGTAAGACCAAAAGTATTGTGTATAGTGACCTCTGGGGTTATGCACAATATGCATTTTGTGTAACCACATCCTTTTTGTAATGCCTGAGTTTGATACTTGGGCTCTGGGGTTCATCCACATCATTAGTCACGTAGGCCTAGTAATCATGGATGACAACCTTGAACATACAGAAGAGTTGTCAATTGTTAATACTGATGTCTGCTGTTAAGCTACTGCATGCTGCAGGAGAACAAGGCCTGTAGGACCTTGCTGGTTTGGACTAAATAGTAAGATAACATTTGATGTGGTCAGTGGCATGGGAAATGCCTTAAAGTGGCAGGAGGTGTATTTTGAAGTCAACACCCACGTGGTTGGTATTAATCTCACCAAAGTTTGGTCCTGCTGCCCCTTCTGCTACCCCCCCCCAAGTTCCTGCACCCTTGGGTGTGGTTTCCTGTGATGTTCTCAGCCATGGCAAAACACATTTTTTTTAGGAATGATCATACTTTTGTTTTACTGCACAATGTGCATAGAGTTCATCCTCCATCTTGAGTACATTTTGAACTTGGCCTCTGCTGTTTCAATGATTTCAATGTTTCAATGTTGAGGAAATGTTCACTGCTGTTCTGACTGGTAGCTGGCAGTGGTCAACTCCATGTCCTTGGCTGTATGAAAACATACTGCATGCACCAGTAGGATGTTAACTCTTGCCACTTATGGCATGAAGTTTCAGATATATGCTTCATCAATGCACTGGGGGGTGGAGCTAACTCTGGCCATTTGTTGCTTTATTGGCTTCAAATTTCAGGCCTATGCCATTACATTCTGTTTCTCCCAATAGTGGTTGTGGCACTGGCAAAAGTTAGTTAAGGACACTGCTGTATTATAGCAGTGCAATATGTCTAGGTGCATCTTGTTTTATCCCTGTAGCAACCAAAGTATGGTATTTTTGGCAAATTATATAATGCAATACAAAAATAATCCATTATAGCACTTTTTAAATTAGTTCTTTAAGCTCTTTTATTGGTCTCTGGTTGCCATTGGCTCTCTTCATAGGCAATGAAATGCCCAATGGCATGTTTTGTTTTTCTGAAGTAGATCACAAACTGTCTGTTGCCATTTCATGATTTTCTCTACTTATTGAACTGGAACATTTTAATGGGATGTGGTTAAGCAGTTGCTCTATGTTGATTTCTACAACTTACATTATCTTGAAGAGTGTTAATAATGCAAGGTGAAACCTCTGGATGTTGCAGGAGAGATGCAGATATATTTTGGTTCTAAGCAATTATTCCATAATGACTTTCTTGATAGTTTGCTGAAATTCTTGATTATTTGTTTCAACTAGTTATGTGGCAGTTTTGCATGACCTTTTTGCAACTGAAGAACATATGAATGTTACCTTTTGTCATATCCAGGAAACTGTCCTTTTGTGAGTGGTTCCTTTTGGAAGAGTAGGATATCTAATTTTTATTTGTTTTAGTAGCCATGGCTATGTCAGAATCCAAGGTTCTTCTTCTTCTATGTCTCATTCTGCTTTTATTTTGAAGAAATTACTTTTGACTTGCCATTACATGCCTGATGTTTGCCATGTTCTGCTCTGTTTGTTTAGCGTGATATTCACACTTAAGAGCAAGCTTGACTGGACTTTGGCAGGTTATCTTCCATGCCACTTCTCCATCTGCCAGATAATACTGTCCCCTGAATTTGCACTAACCAGGCACTTCACCAAGGTTGGTGCATTGTGTCTTGTCAGCTTTAGTCATGATTGTATTGCCTGAATGTGCATGCTTTGATGTTATGGTTGCTTCGATCTGAAAGCACTTTCGTGGGCATTTGTCTGCTATTGACCTCACATACCAAAATCTGACTTTGTCTGGTTTCAACTTTTGGCCATTGTTGCTATGCATTTCGTCCTTCAGCAATGCCCTGGGAATGAACTGTAGGTAGGAACTGTATGACTTGAGTTTCCTGATGAACTGATAGGTAAGCTGCCCAGTGTCATAAGTTACAGATATGGGTAAGAATTGTTCCTTGTGGAAAATATTTACCATGATTTGGTGAGATTAGAAATGCTCAGATTATGTTTTCATTATCAGGTGACAATGTAAGAATGTATTTCTGTTGCCTTCTATCCATGGTATTTTTGGCAGGCTATTGCTTTCTTTTGCTTTTTGACTGCCTGGTGCAGTTATGTTCAAAGCTTGACATTTATATTTGTCATCATAATACAATCACTTTTTTACACATGCCAGCTTCAACATAGCATAATCTGATTAGCATGCTGGTGCAATTGTCCTGAATGAATTGAGCAGCACATCCAGAAGGGCTGTCATGACTAATTAGATCATTTTGGACCATCCATCTGTTGTCTGCTGTTGCCATTGCCAGCCCCATTGCCAGCCCCATTGCCAGCCCCATGCCTTCTCTTTGCCAGTTTTCGTATATATATATATATTGCATGGTGATTTGTGTTCCTGTACAGCACAAATGCATATAATTATATTGGTATTTCATGCAGTTTGTCCATGCTGTAGTCATCAGTCTTTGTTGATGCATTTAGCATTTTGTGCCAAATGAACACCAACTGCTGCACGATGCATATGCTGAAGGGAAAAAGCTTAAAAGGGTTGAATCGGTTTTTAGCTCATGCAGCTGGTGAAATAGTTTACTCTCATGTTGTTGGCAAAATATAGTTGAAAGAATGGAACAGTTGACAAAGAAAAGAGTCCAAAGCAATGCAAAAACTTTCATTTCAGATTTTGGTGTACTTTGTACTGGCTTTTAGCAACACATGCCTTTGCTCACCACTGTATTTCCCATTGGGGCAGACACTTTGCAGGTGTTGCATATTTTCAATAATGGGTGAAGATGTCATGCAAATGTTCCATTTTTTATATGGATGTTTTCGTGATACTCCCAATTGGCAACATGCAATTGAGTCGCGGTGATTCGTTCAGTGCTGGAAACCGACATAACTGGTACCATCTCACAACTTAAAATGGACAGAGGCACACGGTTTCCCCTCGTGTTCTTTGTGGAGTTCAAAGAACCACAAGGTGTAACTGGGCTGTTTTGACGACCACAAGTACAAGTAGGACGGTTGGTCTTCATTTTTATTTATCAGGATATTAAAATGTCTGATTTACTTGCAATGCTAGATCTAACACTTTGAAGTGCCTTAGTTTAGCAGTTTATTACTGCTCTCACCAGAATGATTTCATAGCATGATTTTTGTACATATGGAGAACACATGGTATATCATAGTATTTTTTTTACAGAGCAAAGCATTGCTCATTCCCTGCAATTCCACCGGTGTAAAGCTTATGACCAATATTTATTCACATTCGTCCATCCTACTGTTCTCCATAGTATGTGCAAATGATCATCAACTGCAAAATCCCTCCTCCCCTCCCCATACTGGTTCTGAAGAAGAAAATTGGACAAATTGCAACAGTGAGCAGCATGCATAGCTAGCGACCAGCACCCGTGCGTCAGCCGTGACCTTGGCGGTGGCCCAAAAACACGTTCTGGTAATGTGCTGTTGCTTTTGGTGGCCGTGCTGCGGCGTGATGCAGTAAACGCAGTGGAGATAATTAGACGGCGGTCTGCCGGCGTCTGATCGTGATCCGCTCCGGCGCAATAGGGCAGTGTCGTGCCGAGCCGATCGATGCTCTCCAGATTAGCCCCTCTGTGTTGTGGCCATGCATTCGGTCGTCATCTCGCGGAGAGGAGATTACACTCTTCGTGAAGTGCAAAGCCCGGTGATTGTGCCCGTTGTCGTGTTGTAGAAAGGCAATCTGGCAGAGCATCGTCCGTTGTGGTGTTATGAGCTGGTACTGTTCCTGCCAGTGTCAGGATGTCATCGACATGAACTTATTTGTTTTTGAATCCTTGGTTTGCAGAGTAATTTTTTAGGTTATTCAAATTTGAAGACTATTTGTGCTCTATTTGTGACATAAATAACTCCCTTTGTACTGTACTTGTACTTGTACTTTCCAGTATGTTCAAACACGTGCATCCAACGGCAGTACGTTTTCGACTTTTCGAACAGCTCGATTCGATCTTGTGGCGAAAAAAGGAGTAGCTGTTTGAGATAATAATGTGAGATATTGCCTATGTGATATTGCTATGTGATATGAGATATGTGATGAGATATTGCCTATGTGATATGAGATATTGCCTATGTGAGATATTGCCTTGAGATAATAATGTGCTGGATTGCAAAGATACAGAGCAGTGCTATCTTACCACACTGGTCGTACACCACCGGGTCCAGTGATATATTATACCGTCCTGACCGGTGGTGCCATCCCCGTCTCCTGTTCGCCCAGTTGCTCACAACTGGCAGGCTGGCTGGCTGCACAACTGGCTGGCTACCACTGCCTGACTGCAGATCAGTGAACACCCACGCCGGGAAGTTCAGTCATTCTATGCGAACCTTTTGGTGGCGTTATCTGGAGTATTTTTCGTACCTTTGGGCGTCAGCTTGGGCGGTTGGTAAATAATCTTGGCATTTATGCTTAGTTTAACACTCATTGCCGTCTACTTGGGAGATGGCGATTGCTTCCCATTTGCTCTTTGAATTGGCGGCTTTCGTGCTGCAATTTGTTGTCGGCAGAAGTCTTGTCCACAGAGAACGGACCTGTTGGCACAATTAACAGCCTTCCTTAGTCAGCCCGATTCCGATCTTCGGTTCACTGCCAATTGACCTAGTTCCAGTAATTGCTGCACACATTCCACTGCATTGCTCCTACCCACCAACCGCGGGCCGGCTTCCTTCCGCTTGTGGCTCTATGCTTCCCACAAACATTGCAGCTCTTCCTCTCGAAAAAAAAGATTCTGTCCAGTTGCGGAGACTGACTTTGTATGGACGCAGTGGTCTGAACCTATATGTCCCCAACTGCCACCCAGAGCTGGGCTTTCACGTGGAGTATAATCCTTAAGTTCGATAAATCATGGAATGCATAATGTATAGGAAGCCTAAATGAAATATATGCGTTTTAGGAAGCCTGAAGAACATAACGTATCATTTCTGCATGTGTTAAAGGAGTGTTATGATTTCCCACAAAAGTTTAATTATGCTTTGATCAAACTTTGGTGTTTAAAGTTTGACCAGTGCACTGCATTATACAGAGGGTTGGAACAATTGGCTGTTCCTGGATTTGCCACATCCAAAACATTACCCTCCCATAATAGTATTTTCTCATTTGTATAGCTTGCAGGTTGAATTGTGCTGTTTGACACTGAACTGCTCTGTGATAACATTATCAAGATTCACTGGAAAGTGAAAACCGAGAATCGGATGTCGCAGGTGTGATGACAAATATCCTCTGTATTCAATTATCCAACACTTACCTCTCCACACCCAGGATTACGAAGAACAAATCCAACCTTGAGTATCCAGCAACCTGGTGGGACTGCCGCATCTGCAGACTGATCACAATGTTCGTATGTCGTATGCAATGTGTATATCGTTGTATTGTTGTGTTGAGCAAATCGCCATATTCGCCACAATTACATGAGTAAAGCAACAATAAAAATAATAATGCAACAGCGATGTAGGATGGGTTGCAGGTGATAAGAAGACATCATGCACCATTGCGCCAGCACCCATCCACTCCTCTCGAGACTCGAACCCGAAGGAACAAATGGAAGAACAACAATGGAGCTCGTCTCGTTTGCCTCTCGGCACCGAAAAGAGCAATGTGTGAAACATAAACTAGGCTGTTTAGACCTGTTAAGCTGTGAGCAAATTAAAACCAACAGTGAAATGCAAAAAGAAACTGGAAATGAAGTGAACGATACTCCTAGAGTAAAGTAAGGGGACACTTCTTTTATTATTTTCATATTTATTACGGGACGGAAGAACAGGCTTGGATAAGGGACCAGTTGTATTAGGACAGCACGGCTAAGTTTGCATTTTCGGAGTGAAACAAGCACCAACTGCAAACAATGTATGGCATTCTGATGCAATGCAAGTCACGGCATCACAATTGACGAATATTTTCTGTCATAGATACGTCAATTCCTGCCATAAGATATAAAGGAAAATAGAGAATATTTTGAAGGAGTGAATCATATTTTCAGGTGCAATTTTTTTGTGATATTTCATTAGTTTGCTTTGCTTTCATCCAGCATGCCTAACTGAATCTTCTTTGCATAGTGATTGATGGAAAGTATCTTGAGAAAAAAAACATCAAATGCGCTGCTCTTCGCCTTCCATGGTAGTATTTTAAAAAGCTCCGATCGGAGTGATGGATGCTGTGTAACCAACGCAGTCGATGCGCCCCTAAGCCCAAATAACCAACCAACCAGCCAACCAACAAACCAACAATTTGATCGGAGTGGGACCTGCGGAGGGTTGATTTCATCAACTTTCAAGAAGCGGATGACTGTGCCTGTCTGGGAATGTGGGGTTTCAATCATTAAGCGAATTATTGCGCCATAACTTGCAATTTGGAAGCACAGAAGTGCGGTTCTAATGGAATCATTGTAGGTCCGGGTTGATAGCTATGGGTTTGAGTTGTTTCTTGCGATAAGTGAGTTGTTTGGTCGGATCTATTTTGATTGCGTGAACATGCATCCCATTTGGCAAACGGGCTACCAGTCTCACTTCCCAGAGACACGGGACTAGTATTTACCGTGGAGTTGCGTTCATCAACGCCGAAGGCCGAGCTGAACTGAACTGCATGTTGGAATTAAGTGCCGCCCCCATTGGTGTAAACATCAGAATCAAAACTGCATGAATATGACAAGAATGGTGCATGCATATCGAACTTGATGAATAGTCAATAAAATAATTTGACAACACAATGAGTTGATTTTTTTAATTGTGCTTATTTCGAGGACCAAAGTTCAAATCGGCCTTTTTTCTCAAATACTGGCCTTGCCTGGGTTCGATTTGTTACCACAGACGGACCTGAGGCATGCCCTGCTTTCATACCGATCCAGGGTACCTGGGTCAGCGACCTTCCGCCGCCCTGACCTGGTGACCTGACTTGCCATCACCATGCCTCTGGTACCCAACCTGCCGCCGCCCTGACTGGGGCACCTGACCTACGGCCGTGCTGACCCGGTCACCCGACCTGCGGCCGCCCTGACCCGGTCACCTTATCTGCCACCATCATGACACTGGTACCGACCTGCGGCCGCCCTGACCCGGCCACCTGACCTGCGGTCTGCACCGCCGACTGACGGCCGCCTCTGTCTCGCCGGCAGCGGGTGCGGCTGGTTGGCTGAATCGTCGCGCGAGTGTGTACGTGCGTGTGCGGACGAGCTCCGGCCCAGCCGGGCGGCGCGGCAGCCATGGACGACGGCCACACCAGGACCGTCCAGGAGGTGGAGCGCTACTTCAACGCGGACGGCGAGCGCGGCTTCTCGGACGACCAGATCAAACGAAACCAGGAGAAGTATGGACCCAACGGTAGGTCCGGCGGCGTCACGTCCAATGGAACTGGCTGGTGCATGCTAAAGCTTGTTCTGTGCCAGTCAGATGGGTCACACACGACACGTCGCATTCCACGGTTTGAGTAATTCTGAACATGATCAACCGTGTGCTAGCTGCATTGAGTCAAGAGCACAGTTTCGACCACACCTCCCAAAAGATAGTTCTGTTCCGGTACAGTTACCTTGGTTTTTTTTCCTAACTATGAATATTTGGCGCGCTGGTTCTGTATTCGGATGCCGTATAGGTCCACCAGAATGCCAAGCGAACTGCACCGGCATGAAAAAATAAAACGCTAAACATCCACCCAGTTTAAGATGCGACTCTAAATGCGAATGCTTGTGTGGGGATGAGATCGGTTCGTCCGTGAAGACAATTGTGCTTTGCTGTTAGCGGGCGGAAAAAAGAGGGAAAACGGGCTTCGGGTCGTGTATCCTTTTATTGAAATTCTGGCTTCCCGACTGGCTGTACCAACCCGAATGGTCGTTCTTACCGCGTTGATTACGTTTGTCACATATGACATTGAACGTGTTGTGGGTACATTTGGTTAAATGGTTCTGCGAGACTAATGGTGTTTGTTTTGGTGTCCACTTGCCCTTTGCTCCTGGTTGTATTATGTATATTTAGAGTCATTCTGAGCGAGGTATGTGTATGCGGTTGATAGTGGTAGCTGGTGTGTCGTTCCGCTCCATACGTAGTTGTGGACGTAATCCAGGGCGTCGTGCGAGTGTTTCGTAAGGCATTTATAATCGACGGTGTTTGCCGTGCCGTATTGCGTTGTTCTTCGTAAGATGTGTTGTGGTGTGTTACCAGCATATTTATTTGTACTGGACTGACCAGTGGTTGTTTCTGTTTTTCAGAACTCCCGGCTGAAGAAGGTGAGGGACGTTTTCTGCTCATTCCATAGGTTTCCTTGAGTGTGCGGTGCATTGGCTCATCACTCCAATTTCGCCACCACGTCAAAGGCGCTCTCTGTGCCACGTGACAGCCCGGGCTCTCGTAGGCCGGATCGGAGCGCTATTCAGGATGGTCTAGGTGTTCAGTGTCGTACCCAACTTAGATGCGCCACGTGTCACGACAAAGCAGCTGTGCTCGACAAGAGACCTGCTGACTAAATATCGTGTCGAGTAACGCTACACATGTAAAGCCAATTTCGGTGTCGCTGATCCGTTTTTTTTGTCGTTGATTTTTGCCTGGCTTCTTCATTGTAGACGGAAATTGACAGCAGCGATGGATTATTTATTGTGTTCGCCTAGGTTGCCTGGCTGGAAATGGTGGCATATTGGCAATATGTGACCTACCTGGACCCGTGAGCCACTGAGGATGTTTTTTTTTTGCTCCCCTCCCCGAGTAGTTTTTCTTCATCAGCGCCAAAGCCATTCAAATAAACACATTGGTTAAGTTTTATATTAAAAAAATGAGTTACAAGATCATCTCGAGTCATGCCATTTTAACGCCCTCAAGCCATTTACGGCTGCTTGGTTTTCGCCGCTAATGGCCCGATTAATCTCATCTAAATTAGCGAATGTGCACGATTGGGGACAACTTTAGATATGGTTGGCGTGTTTTCAGGGGAGTCAGTTTAATCTACTCAACCATGACCTCATTGAATGTGTTAGGCCAAGGGCACATGCTTGGTATACTTGTGTTGTGTTTTTTGCTTGTTTTGGTGTGCATAGATGACTGCTCATATGTTTGTCCAATGCCTATCAATGGCCTTGTACATGACCAGACATTATTTCTGACGTCATTCTATGTGGCCCCATGTCCCGTTTTAAAACGTTCCAATTTTGCCGGTAGTTTCTCATGTTCACTTTTCAATGGTGAAAACGACTTTTCATGAGTGTTATTTTATTATCAGGTGCTTTTAACTGTTGTCCAAATGACCTTCACAAGTCGATGTTTCGCGCACGTGTTGCATTCTGCTGGCTGACATGTGCACCCACTGTCGTCAGGCAAGTCCATCATGGAGCTGATCCTCGAGCAGTTCGACGACCTACTCGTGAAGATCCTCCTTTTAGCCGCCATCATCTCATTTGTGAGTGTGGCGGCGACACCGGGATTGCGTTTGTGCCAGACCGGCGGCGTACTGCGGCCGCAGAGTAGGTCGGTCGTGTACCCGACTGGTTTTCAACGGCCAGCAGGGTGTCGGGGTGTAACGATGTGACGCCGGTGCGTGACAAGTGTGCGGAGGTCCGATGGACTCGGCTCGGCTCGGCTCGGCTTGACGCCGAGTTCGTCTCCGTGACACTTCTGTTGTGACCTTTATGGGATCGTTAAGCCCTGCAGGCTGACTGTGGCCGATGGGGCTCCGCTGTTGGCGAGCATCCCTCGTCCTCTCGATCTTCCATGTCGTGTTGGCACTGGCGTCGACTCGTCTTGAAGTCTCGGCGGAGAATCGCTGCCGACGCCGGCTTTGCCGTCTGAATCCCGGCTTATTTTCGCCGACGGCCGTCTGGAGCGTCGTCTGTTGCCAACCGTGACGCGGCACCAGCGACACGCAGGCCGTCGGCGTGCACCGGGCGCCGTCCAGCTGTTGGGTCCGTCACCCACGGGTCGGACGGGTCGCGGGCCTGCAGAGCGGTGCCGTGCTCGCCGGCAGGCCGGCACTCGGCAACGCCACGACCGCCCGCAGCCCCGTCGCCCCGTATTATTTTATTTATTTACGGACGTATTTCTGGCCCGGCAGACCCAGGTAGCTGGCCAGCGTTTTATTTTTCCATGCCGGTGCAGTTGGCTTGGCATTCGGGTGGACCAGCAGCTGGCTGGCTGAGCACCTCGCTGTGATATTGGCGGGTCGGGTTGCTCTTGTTTGTTTTAAGGATCACGCAATATTTATGGGTTATGTCGCGGCCGTGATATTTCCATGGGATAGTTGGTGGCCTGTTGTCACTGCGCCCGTCAGTTTCAGTTGCAAGTCTTTTGAATAGATGTACACCACTTCATTGATTGAGCTTGGATGCGTATATTTCGGAAATGCGATCCTGGTACTCGCAATCGGGATACTGGGGACAAGTGGCGCGTCGTCTACATTGCTTTAGATGCCTAAATCATTGAACCCGGCCAGCCGTCAAGGGAACCCCTGCTTAAGGAGCCCTTTTCACTTGCATGAACACAAAGTATTTGGTCAGTCTTTGCTCGGCACTGCCGATAAATGTGTTCCATTGATGTGTATGTCCTTGATACTCCCCTTCCATCAAACCGAACTATTTTTTCCGGTTTGCAAACAATTTTAAGCGCATTCTTCTCCGACCAACATGGTTTGACCCTCGCCCTCTGTTCTGGTTTGGTCAGTGTGTGACTAACATGTATTGCGAAGGCCTGTCTCCTTCGGGCCTAAGCTTTTAAGGCTAAACGTTCGGCGTTAGCAAGCTGAGCAAGACAATTTTACGTCACCTGCTGGTTAGTTATTGTTTGCTGTTGGCACCAGACTGATATCTGGCTGTCTGCGATACCTTGGGAACACGGTATGGGGATTGCCGCTCAACTCGTAAACATTAACTCTGTCGAGAAGTCTTTAAGCCGCGATATTATCGTATTGTTGTCCCATGATTGCAACCACCGCATTCCCTTATTGTATGCAGAAGTAATGCTTCCTAAAACTCGTTTGTCTAAATACATTTGTTTTCATTCATCTAAATTCATTTATTTGCATGGTTCATCCTCGATTGTGGAATGCCATCTACTTGCTTTCGTCTCATCCCCCAAAATCCTCGTCAGCGAGTACATCCATCTTTGATTTGCGATATTGCGATATTGATATTGCGATTTCGCAGTACCGACAGCAACATGAGTAGGCAGCTTAATGCCAGATCGAGCACCGCGTCCATCCCCAGTCTGTCGTGGTGGCGGTGGGTTCTGACTATCCGCGGCTGCACCACTTCAGCTGGCCATCGGGAGCCGTCGACTGTCGCTGGGCCATCGGCGCCGAGTGCGCTCCTTCTCTCCCTCGTGCAGCGCGTCTGATATCGACCACCTTCTCCACAGGTGTTAGCCATATTTGAAGAGCACCACGACTCGACTGAAGCAATAACTGCGTTCGTCGAGCCCTTCGTTATTCTGCTCATCTTGATCGCCAACGCCATTGTCGGAGTATGGCAGGTAAGCGGACCCGCGCGCCTCACCGAGGGCTGTACTGAACGTAGGCCACACGACTGAGCGATACAGCCGGACGCCTGTGGCGTGCGCTTCGATCAGCGTTCAGCACTGTCGTCCTGGCGCTCATGGCCACGCCCTGTCAATACGGATTTACGTGATCGAGCACAAACGCCTCTGATCAAGCGCAGTGATGGTTTTTCACAGCACATAAATCGATGGCGTGACTGTACAAGCGATTGCGGACGCACGGCGCACGTGACTCTACCAACTGTTCGATATGTTTGCACTGCCGTCGGTGTGTCACATGGCGCGACGGTTAGCACTGCCGTCGGTGTGGCAAGTGGCGCGATGGTCAGCACTGCCGTCGGTGTGGCACGTGACGCGACGGTTAGCACTGCCGTCGGTGTGGCACGTGGCGCGACGGTTAGCACTGCCGTCGGTGTGGCACGTGGCGCGACGGTCAGCATTAGCATAGCTGATAGCAGGCATTTATCAATTTGAAGGCGGTCAATCGTTCCTGAGAAGAAGAAAAAAAACAGCTTCTCACAGAACAACAGACTGAACAGTCATAACTCGGTCATTCGGTCGTATTGGACAGTTCGCTTGATGCGCTGCCGACGGTCGCCGGATGTGCATGCCAGGTGTGACGGTCGCCGTGCGGACTGTACGCCAGGTGTGACTGTCGCCGTGCGGACTGTACACCAGGTGTGACTGTCGCCGTGCGGACCGTACGCCAGGTGTGACGGTCACCGTGCGGACTGTACGCCAGGTGTGACTGTCGCCGTGCGGACTACGCCAGGTGTGACTGTCGCCGTGCGGACTGTACGCCAGGTGTGACTGTCGCCGTGCGGACTGTACGCCAGGTGTGACGGTCACCGTGCGGACTGTACGCCAGGTGTGACGGTCACCGTGCGGACTGTACGCCAGGTGTGACGGTTGCCGTGCGGACTGTACGCCAGGTGTGACTGTCGCCGTGCGGACTGTACGCCAGGTGTGACTGTTGCCGTGCGGACTGTACGCCAGGTGTGACGGTCGCCGTGCGGACTGTACGCCAGGTGTGACGGTCGCCGTGCGAACTGTACGCCAGGTGTGACTGTCGCCGTGCGGACTGTACGCCAGGTGTGACGGTCGCCGTGCGGACTGTGCGCCGGGTGTGACTGTCGCCGTGCCGACTGTACGCCAGATGTGACTGTCGCCGTGCGGACTGTACGCCAGGTGTGACGGTCGCCGTGCGAACTGTACGCCAGGTGTGACGGTCGCCGTGCGAACTGTACGCCAGGTGTGACGGTCGCCGTGCGGACTGTACGCGCTCGCGCGCGCGAGACTTACACTGCGGCTCACACGCTGGCCATGTGACGTGTCGTCACACAGTTGTAGTTGTCGGCTGATGCTGAGCCGCCGTCGCCGCCGCCCGACTGGCTGGCCTCGGTGACAACAGGCAGGCCAGCGGTGACGCGCCTGCACGCGCTCTGCGACCGACTGACGTCTGACCGGGCGAGCCGGGACCGTACGATACGGACGGCCGGTGATCAGGCCCGCCCACTTTGGGTGGTGTGTTGCACGTTATTGTCTGGCTGGCGTGTGGGTAGGACGGCTGGTCCGGCAGCCGGTGGAGTGGTTGCGGCTGGTCTACGGATCCGGTTGTCTGAGCGCGATGTTGGGCGTCAATGGTATGACCATGGACAGAGGCTACCAGCGTGTGTTCAGGTCACTATGCAAACCTGCTGATGTGGCAGTCCAAGCCTCTAACATGGGGCGAGACCAATTCGATTCGCTGAGGTCACGGTTTCCATTATTTTTAATGGTGTTCCTTGGTACATAACTGTATGTTGCCGGCGCCTGGTGCGAACGATCTGGTAGAAGCGGCGACCTGTCGGCCGGGCCCGGACTGTGACCACCTGGGCGCCCGGATGACCGGCCAGACCGGACCGCAGTCGCTGGCTAAGGGGTGCGGGCGCTCCCACACTTGCCCCGCTTCGTGTTTACCCTTCCCATCTCTGAGCAATTATGATTGTTTCATGACGACGCCAGGCTTCTGGCTTAGTGGCTCTCAAACTTTGTGTTCCCGTTTTCTCCCTGACTTGCGCCACACTAAGGCTTCTGGCTTAGTGGCTCTAACTATCGGTACGTCTGTTTTCTTCACGCAACGTACAGAGCGGTCGCCTGGCAGTTCCTGGCGTCATGACCTGGCCGTGTTGGTGTTTGTGTACTGCGGCTGGCTGACTGTGGGCCTGTCCGGCCACGTCCCGCTCCGTCCGCTCGGCTGTCTGAAGTGCCGCTCAAACACGCCAACACTGGATTGTCCGTGCGGTCGGCGCTATCGGCCGGCTCGCTGGCCTCCTCACCTGGTGGTACGGCCGCCGCCGCCGCCAGCGGCACCGGCTTCGTGACGTCACGGCCGTGAAGTGCGGCCACCCCGGGCGGCAGCGGACGTACTCGTCGCCGATTGGCGGTCGGCCGGCGTGACGTCACGTCAGGGCGATGACTGGGTCTGTTCCTGCGCCCTCAACCGGAATAGGTTGAACGTCCATTTCCTCTACCGGTTGTTCCCGTGCCTCGTCCGGAATTGTTTTACCCTCATCGAACCTCCCCTGGATGAGAAATACCTAATTCGGCCGGTCGGCAGTTGAAGAAGCGTAAACTCGGAATGCGGCCAGTGTACCGCATCAGTGGCGTTCAGCATGAAAAAGTTATTATCCTGACTTAGGCCAGGAGCACAGTCGTTGGGTCGTATATTTCGCACTTTCTTTATTTTAGAGCTTTTTCTTTTTAAAGATATCCAAGAGTCATGGGATATGTGATGGATATGAGCAGTCACTCATGTTTTCTGTCACCAACTACACTACATTGTCTCTAGTTAACTTCGGGAACATCCAAAGGGGCGAGTGGTCTAGGGGTAAGATGCTCGTCTCACAATCGAAAGATTGTGGGTTCGAGTCTCCCCTGTCGCTACTCTTCGCCCGCGACCAATCGGCGTGAGAGATTGGCGACGCTATATGACTCAACGGTCGACGTGTCGTAAAACCAATAACGAACCAATCGGGAACATCCAATGCGCAACTGGAAATCGCAGCTGGGCGTCTTATATTTGATGGATTAGCGCTAAGTGACCAAACCTGGTCGATGCGCCATAAAACTCAAATAACTAACCAGTTATATGTGATGGGTAAATTGTAGGTTCAGTCATGGATGTTAATTTGCATGCATTTGAGGGAGCATTCTTGCTGGTATGCATCCATGCTTTTTGTTTGTTTGCATGCATGTATGTTTCAGTGGCTGATGGAGGAGTTGCATGTGCCCTCTACTTGGGGAGGTGGTTCCCCTCTGACGCACGGGCGTCGATTTTGTGTAAGGGGGGGTAATATATGAAAGCAATGGGCGCGCATGAATGGATTGGGGCACATCCCATGGGTCCAATGTTGGCAGCTAAAATTATTGGGGGCAAGCCAACATTGAGTGTCACTTGCCCAATCAAAAATATACAAAACGACGCCCCTGCTGAAACGGGCAAAAGACGTTCCTCCGTGGAGACTCGATGACACAGTCGAGTACACCGTACTACTTGAGCGCCCCTCTGAACGGTCTTTCGTCCCAAGGCGCCCCTCTCAAAGTGAATGACGCCCATTCAGTATGCCCCAGTGCAGCCCCCTTCCCACGTTCAACGAATATTCTGCTAAATGCGAGCGTCGAGGGACTTCCGCAGCAGCGCCCCTCCGAGGAAATGGCTCTACTCCAGACGAGCACGTGCCTCCCCGCCCTTGAAAATTTCTGGATCCGCCCCTGGAGTATTTTTTTTAAGTTCCTGAAGCAGCATAAGCCATCGACATACACTGTGCGTCAACTTCCCGATCGGAGTCTAAAAAAAACATAGCTTGCAGCATGTTTTATTCATCCTCCAATAGCTGTTTCACAATATAGTTCATCGGGATGTCACAACAGGAAGTAAATATTCAATAAATAAAAATATCGGCACTTCTACGCGCAAGATCGGAACAAGCAACCGAGAATGCCACCGCTGTGCATATATGCGCCAAATAGCACTACGACCATGCCACTGCCAGCAGCTGATGGAAGGACAAAACTCTATCGGTCTATCTATCCCGTGCCTCGGCCTGGGGACCTCTACTGGCCCAAGCTCAACGTATTCCGGTTGATGGCGCGGGAACAGACCGTGTGTCCAGGGCCATGGACACGTGAGCTGGGTGAGGGTCGGCGGGACGTCACGGTGATGACTGGGTCTCCGGGGCCATGGACACGTGAGCTGGGTGAGGGTCGGCGTGACGTCACGGTGATGACTGGGTCTCCAGGGCCATGGACACGTGAGCTGGGTGAGGGTCGGCGGGACGTCACGGTGATGACTGGGTCTCCAGGGCCATGGACACGTGAGCTGGGTGAGGGTCGGCGTGACGTCACGGTGATGACTGGGTCTCCAGGGCCATGGACACGTGAGCTGGGTGAGGGTCGGCGGGACGTCACGGTGATGACTGGGTCTCCAGGGCCATGGACACGTGAGCTGGGTGAGGGTCGGCGGGACGTGTGTGGATGGGAGCGGCGGGACTACCTGTTGGACAGGTCCTCGTACACGTGTCTGTCGTGGTGGGACGGCGCCTCGTGTAGTTGATGACGCACAGACGCGTGTCACCGGCCACTGGGCGGCTGTGAGCGCGTGGCCGCCGCCCACTGGGTGGCGGCCCTATTCTGCGTACTCCACCAACGTGTCGATCGGTTGCCCGTGGTACTCATGCGGAGTAGTGCCGCGCGTGGAGGCTCCGTCGGCGTCGGACGTCTATATGGATGGAGCAGGTGTGGCTCAATACTGGTGGCTGACTTCGAGCCGAATATTTGGCACGTGTGCCCGTCTGTTATACTTAGTCATGACGTCGCTCTCGTCCGTACCTTCTTTCTCGCTGTCTGAACGCGGAAGCTAACTAAACATTTCGGAACCGCGTCCACATTAACACTAAGCTTGTACCCACGCGTGTACCCCTGGTCACTGACAAGCCTAGTCTACACCAATTTACACCTTAATTCTGTACCCATCCTGGATAAAGACTGTACCCTCTCGAGCCGTTCTCACTGTTACTATCCTGATGTGGAAATATCGCCGAACCTACCTGACCTGCATGGCATTGGGCCAGTATCTTCGGCATCCGCCCCAGTCCCAGCTGGCAGCCTCCGCAGTGCCGTAAAGGCCTTCGTTGCTGTCCATCCAGTCTGTCGGATATTGAGCATTGCTGGATCTGTGCTTAATGGCTCGCCGACTGACTTCTGAACGTTGTGCTTGAGATCTGCCCTGAGGGCCTTCATCCAGTCAGTGGTGTGTGAACTTCCGATGCGGCGGCTGAGCCTGACCCAGATACGAAACCGAGCTCGATCCGTGGTGGGAACTCCGGTTGAGCTAAATTATTTGCGGGAAGTGAAGTGGCCCGGCAGTTCGCATTTAGTGTGAATGCCTACCTCGCTGCCGTATCTGTGTGGCCCCCGAGCCTTCAACATGGGGAGAGTACAGTTAGATTCGCTGGGGTCACGGTTTCCATTATTTTTAATGGTGTTCCTTCGCACATAGCTAGTCTATTATCAGCGCCTGGTGCGAGCAATCGGGTAGAGGCGACGGTGTGCCGGCCAGGCCCGGGCTGTGGGGTAGTAGCGGCGACCTGTCGGCCAGGCCCGGGCTGTGGGGTAGTAGCGGCGACCTGTCGGCCGGGCCCGGACTGTGGGGTAGTAGCGGCGACCTGTCGGCCAGGCCCGGGCTGTGGGGTAGTAGCGGCGACCTGTCGGCCGGGCCCGGACTGTGGGGTAGTAGCGGCGACCTGTCGGCCAGGCCCGGACTGTGGGGTAGTAGCGGCGACCTGTCGGCCAGGCCCGGACTGTGGGGTAGTAGCGGCGACCTGTCGGCCAGGCCCGGACTGTGGGGTAGTTACGGCGACCTGTCGGCCAGGTCCGGACTGTGGGGTAGTAGCGGCGACCTGTCGGCCAGGCCCGGACTGTGGGGTAGTTACGGCGACCTGTCGGCCGGGCCGGACTGTGGGGTAGTAGTGGTGACCTGTCGGCCAGGCCCGGACTGTGGGGTAGTAGCGGCGACCTGTCGGCCAGGCCCGGACTGTGGGGTAGTTACGGCGACCTGTCGGCCAGGCCCGGACTGTGGGGTAGTAGCGGCGACCTGTCGGCCAGGCCCGGACTGTGGGGTAGTAGCGGCGACCTGTCGGCCAGGCCCGGACTGTGGGGTAGTAGCGGCGACCTGTCGGCCGGGCCCGGACTGTGGGGTAGTAGCGGCGACCTGTCGGCCGGGCCCGGACTGTGGGGTAGTAGCGGCGACCTGTGGGCCAGGCCCGGACTGTGGGGTAGTAGCGGCGACCTGTCGGCCGGGCCCGGACTGTGGGGTAGTAGCGGCGACCTGTGGGCCAGGCCCGGACTGTGGGGTAGAAGCGGCGACCTGTGGGCCAGGCCCGGACTGTGGGGTAGTAGCGGCGACCTGTGGGCCAGGTCCCGACTGTGGGGTAGTAGCGGCGACCTGTGGGCCAGGCCCGGACTGTGGGGTAGTAGCGGCGACATGTGGGCCAGGTCCGGACTGTGGGGTAGTAGCGGTGACCTGTGGGCCAGGTCCGGACTGTGGGATAGTAGCGGCGACATGTCGGCCAGGTCCCGACTGTGGGGTAGTAGCGGCGACCTGTGGGCCAGGCCCGGACTGTGGGGTAGTAGCGGCGACATGTCGGCCAGGCCCGGACTGTGGGGTGCACGACCTGTCGACTCCACATGTCGCTTATGAGCGACAGCCGGCGATGAGCCAGCCGCCGTTAGCAGCGTTTACCAATTTGGCGCCCAGATAACCGTCCGGAAGAGCTGTATCGCCTGGCTGTTCATGACGCCCATCACACTTTGGTCGCTGGCACCACACTAAGGCTCCTGGCTTAGTGGCTCCCAAGCTCTCGATATTCCCCAGTTTTATCCACGCATGATACAAAGCTGTTGCCTGGTCGTTCCCGACTCCCACCACAATGAGGCTTAGTGGCTCTCAAACTTTGTGTTCCCGTTTTATCCACGCAACGTACACAACTGTTGCCTGGTCATTCCTGACTCCCACCACAATGAGGCTCCTGGCTTAGTGGCTCTCAAACTCTCGTCATGTCTCAGTTTTCTCCACGCAACGTACAGAGCTGTCGCCTGGCAGTTCCTGGCGTCATGACCTGGCCGTGTTGGTGTTTGTGTACTGCGGCTGGCTGACTGTGGGCCTGTCCGGCCACGTCCCGCTCCGTCCGCTCGGCTGTCTGAAGTGCCGCTCAAACACGCCAACACTGGATTGTCGGTGCGGTCGGCGCTATCGGCCCGCTGGCTTCCTCACCTGGTGGTACGGCCGCCGCCGCCGCCGCCGCCGCCAGCGGCCGCCGCCAGCGGCACCTGCTTCGTGACGTCACGGCCGTGAAGTGCGCCCACCCGGGGCAGCAGACGTACTCGTCGCCGATTGGCGCACGGGCGGTCGGCCGGCGTGACGTCACGGTGATGACTGGGTCTCCAGGGCCATGGACACGTGAGCTGGGTGAGGGTCGGCGGGACGTCACGGTGATGACTGGGTCTCCAGGGCCATGGACACGTGAGCTGGGTGAGGGTCGGCGGGACGTGTGTGGACGGGAGCGGCGGGACTACCTGTTGGACAGGTCCTCGTACACGTGTCTGTCGTGGTGGGACGGCGCCTCGTGTAGTTGATGACGCACAGACGCGTGTCACCGGCCACTGGGCGGCTGTGAGCGCGTGGCCGCCGCCCACTGGGTGGCGGCCCTATTCTGCGTACTCCACCAACGTGTCGATCGGTTGCCCGTGGTACTCATGCGGAGTAGTGCCGCGCGTGGAGGCTCCGTCGGCGTCGGACGTCTATATGGATGGAGCAGGTGTGGCTCAATACTGGTGGCTGACTTCGAGCCGAATATTTGGTACGTGTGCCCGTCTGTTGTACTTAGTCATGACGTCGCTCTCGTCCGTACCTTCTTTCTCGCTCTCTGAACGCGGAAGCTAACCAAGCATTTCGAAACCGCGTCCACATTAACACTAAGCTTGTACCCACGCGTATACCCCTGGTCACTGACAAGCCTAGTCTACACCCATTTACATCTTCGTTCTGTACCCACCCTCGATAAAGACTACCCTCTCGAGATGTTGTCACTGTTACTCTCCTGATGTGGAAATATCGCCGAACCTACCTGACCTGCATGGCCATTGGGCCAGTATCTTCGGCTTCCGCCAGAGTACCAGCTTGAAGCCTCCGGAGTGCCGTAAAGGCCCTTCGTTGCTGTCCATCCCGTCTGTCGGATATTGAGCATTGCTGGATCTGTGCGTGATGGCTCGCCGACTGACTTCTGTAGCTTCTCTTCAACTGCGCTTTGGGTGGCCCATGCATGCATTCTGAGCGTTGTGTGTGAGATCTGCCCTGACGCACTCATCTAGTCAGTAGTGGATGAACTTCCGATACAGCGGCTGACCCTGACTCAGATACGAAACTGAGCTCGTTCCGTGGTGGGAATTCTGGTTGAGATAAACAATTTGCGGGAAAAGAAGTGGCGCAGCAGTACGCATCGGGAATGTATCCCGACCTCGCTGCTTTATCTCTCGCGTTCCCTGGGGTGTTTGCAACTTCACGCCCTCGGCTTCCTCGCTGTAAGACCTTGTCTACCATCGCCTCATGATCTTCATGCTTTGGGTCGTGATCTCGGCCGCTCCCTGACCCCAGTTTCCCACCTCGTGCCCTCGGCTGCCTCGCCTCAGTTTCTCAGCTTCCTCACCTCGACGGCCCAGCTGCATGACTACTGCAGTCGATGCGCCCCTAAACCCCAATAACTAACTATGCGCCTGATAAAAGTATCTTCTTTTTCCTGCTAAGGCGTTGAATATGCGGTTTGGTAATTAATTAGTCCAATGTATTCCTCTTCCATATAACTCAACAAATCCAATGGTTTTAAAAATATGGTCCAGCTATGACTAGTTCCCAGCAGTGCTCTTACTTGCTTGCGCTGCTTTTCCCGACAGCGTTCCTGTAAAATAAAAAAATTGCAACACATTTAATATAAAATTGCAACACGTTTTTCGAAAAATATGCTCACCGACTGAGCCCCTCTCCTTACCTCCTAAGCTGGCTCACTTCACTGTCTCCGCAATGCCCTCTCCACCACCTCGGCTCTCACCACTCTCGCCTTCTCCCCTTCTCCCCTTCTCCCCTTCTCCCCTCCTCCTCTCCTCCCCTCCTCCCCTCTCACCGCCTCCGATTTCCCGCCACGCCACTCTCGCCTTCTCCCCTCGTCCCTCCCCTCTTCACCACCTCGGCTTTTCCGCCTGTCGCGTCAGCTGCCGGGGACCGTGACACGCCGTGACGCCTGGCCCTGTGGCCGGCTTCCACGTCAGCGTCCGGTGTGGGTGCAGCGATGACGTCAGCCGGCTGGCAGGTGTGGGGATTGACGATCCCTGCATTTGCAGCCGCTCTGCCATCCCTGTACTAACGTCAACAGGTCCACAGCAGCCCCCCCCCCCCTCCGAACGCTGCGATAATGCAATCGGTGGGCTAGGTGCGAATGATCCAAGACTGGTTGAAGCACCCTAAAGCCCAAATAGCAAACAAACAAACAATCGATGGGCGCCGTTCCCAGTGCGGGGCTGTGTCGTGTCGTGGTGGTGTGTTTGTCCGGCTGGGGACGGGACCAGTATTCGGGCTGGTGCAACCCGTCACAGCCCGGCCGGCACCGCTCGGCCGCCCGTGTGTTCCGACCAGTCCGGCTCCGTGTGGTGGCCCGCTGATTGTGAAGTCGGCTGTGATTCGCTCACGGCGTGTCGGCCTGGTGGGGCTGGATGTTGTCAGACTGGCGTGTCGGCCTGGTGGGGCTGGATGTTGTCAGACTGGCGTGTCGGCCTGGTGGGGCTGGATGTTGTCAGACTGCGCGTGTCGGCCTGGTGGGGCTGGATGTTGTCAGACTGGCGTGTCGGCCTGGTGGGGCTGGATGTTGTCAGACTGGCGTGTCGGCCTGGTGGGGCTGGATGTTGTCAGACTGGCGTGTCGGCCTGGTGGGGCTGGATGTTGTCAGACTGGCGTGTCGGCCTGGTGGGGCTGGATGTTGTCAGACTGGCGTGTCGGCCTGGTGGGGCTGGATGTTGTCAGACTGGCGTGTCGGCCTGGTGGGGCTGGATGTTGTCAGACTGCGCGTGGCACATGTGACTCGCTGTGTGCAGTGCGTGTGACCCGCTGTGCTCCGTCCGGGTGACCTGCTGTGTGCGGTCAAAATGTCCCGCTGTGTTCCGTCCAGGTGGCCCGCCGTGTTCCGTTCAGGTTGTTCGCTGTGTTCCGTCCAGGTTACTTGATGCGTTCCGTCCAGGTGGCCTGCTGTGTTCCGTCCAGGTGGTTCGCTGTGTTCCGTCCAGGTGACTTGATGTGTTCCGTTCAGTTTGTTCGCTGTGTTCCGTCTAGGTGACTGCTGTGTGCTGTCCAGATGCCCGAGCACTGAGATTACAGCTGAGCTGTGCGGTGAGCCCCATACCCTTGGGCCTTTGGCCTGTGGCGAGACTGGTTCCAGCCGTGAAGTGCCGCTCAGGCGGCGTTATTGCGTGTGATTTTCGTGATCGCGTTACCCTGCTCTGTGCTCACAAGAAAGAACAAAGAAACAACTATTTACAGCATCCAGAAGACCGCAACACGTCCAAAATATGCGCATCTGAGATAAATTTGTTCGTTGGCCTGCCCGACATATTTCAGCCGTAAATGATGCAATCAGAGCACAAATGATGACGTCATTTTTTAAACGTGGATTGTAATTCGTCATAGCTATCATAAAGGGCCAATCACATACCGCAGTTGAAGCTGGCTGGCGAGATTGATCAGAGCGGTCAACTGCTCGGAAAACTTGGCATTTGAAGACCGCTGAATTCGACAAACAGCTGTTGTCATCGAGTGTACTTCCGAAGTCAGGCTCGCTTGGTCTGACTTCCAGATTTCTGACTAGACGACGTCCCAGGCACGGATGTAGGTGTATATTTTCAGGGTTTGTGCATAAGCAAGCTGTTAATAGTCCAACAACGTGTCGTATGAGGCAACTGAACGCACTCTGTTTGTTTATTCATACACTAAATTGCTCCAACCTCCGGTTTAAAAGTTTACAGATCAACGTCATTATGTGGCCTGACTTCGTCATTGGGATGTTATGACTATTACTTCCCGCTACCGCACGCGTGAAGCCGCCTAATGACGTATGTATCCAAACCGCATTGATGGGAAATGTCCTCCCCCGCTCTGTTCAAAGCAATGTTTGACGCATGTTCTGTCATGCCCTTCAAAGCTGACGATTGTTTATGTATTGGTATGTACGTGTGTGCGGCATCCCACGTAATGGTTTGCTAGAGGCGTCTGTTTGGGTTGAGAGGCGCACATCAGCATTGTTGGTTGGTTATTGGTTTTACTACACGTCGATCGTTGTCATATAGCGTTGCCAATCTCTCACGCCGATTGGTCGCGGACGAAGAGTAGCGACAGGTGAGACTCTAACCCACAATCTTTCGATTGTGAGACGAGCATCTTACCCCTAGATCACTCGTCCCCACACACATCAGCATTGTGTGAGCTCCCGTACGTCAACTCGGCGATCGATGGGTTCAAGTTGTGGCCTTGAGATGCTTTGCTGATATTTCAGACGTCGCCGGAAATAATTGTTATGCCGTCCAGCGAACTGCTTATTTACATTGGTTATGGAGACGGAAATCAGGAGAAATGACTCCCGTTGTAGTTATATTTCAGTCTCAGATGTAGAAGCATTTGGCGGGCAGTTCTAGATGCATGCAACAGTTGGTTTCCTTTTGCGTAATGTCCCGTTATTGATTATGTTGATTGTGCGGTTTCATTCTGTGTCAGCGATTCTTGTTCAATTGTACTGTTCTTTGCACTTTCACTAGCCAATCCACATCCATTGAAACCGTTTTCTGCTTGCTATAAAATGTATGGTATTAGCCGTGCCCTCCAGTTTACTGGTGACCATGGGCGTAATCTTTGGGAAGCCCTCCTTGAAAGTCCCTTATTGTTATGTTTTTGTTTTTCTTGTGGATTCTTGTTATTGTACTGTTTTTGACTTTCACTAGCCAATCCACATCCATTGAAACCGTTTTCTGCTTGCTATAAAATGTATGGTATTAGCCGTGCCCTCCAGTTATAACTGGTGACCATGGGCGTAATCTTTGAGGAATGCCCTCCCCATCTTTTGAAAAGTGGCGATTTGTCCCCCTCCATTCCTTTCGTGTCCCCCAGCCTCAGCTTTTAAAATAATATGGCCGCAAGGTTCTACGTCATCATTGACATAGTGAAAATACAAGAGAATCACCAATACAAGAGTACAAGAGAATCACCAAAAATACTACAAGCCGATCTAGCCAATGAGCTGGCTTCACAGGGGGACGAGTGGCCTAGGGGTAAGATGCTCGTCTCACAATCGAAAGGTTGTGGGTTCGAGTCTCACCTGTCTGTACTCTTCGCCCGCGACCAATCGGCGTGAGAGATTGGCGACGCTACATGACTCAACGGTCGACGTGTCGTAAAACCAATAACTAACCAACCAACTGGCTTCACAGGTTACCTGTCTGTCACAAAATATCCGAGTGGTAAATCAGTGATCGTTACAAATTTATGCTTCCAGACCATTATTGAATCACACGAACCTTGACCATCTTGTGTTTTCGCTCAATGAGCCTTGCGAGGGACCAAATTTGCGTTATCGCAAGGCTTTATACTTCTTATGATGCCTTCCCCCGCGCATATATCGATATATCTTGAATAAACGTGACACTGGGTGTCCTTGGGTATCTTCAAAGCCATGGAGGGGCGTTTTGGACAGCCTTGGGCACGTGCGTCAAGTTCGCGTCATATTGACATTCGTATTCAGCGACGAGTTTGCCAGAGACGTGTTCGTTGTCGTGTTCGCATTCAGCGATGGGTTTATGCCCGTTCGAATCAATTACCACAAATGCTTCTGCCTGCACTGAACACGCTGGAAGCAACTGTACAGGTCTCGCATGACCACTTTAACGGTCAAGGTGCAACGCAAGCCTTTTTCTTCGGTCGCCTTGCATTTTTCATTTTCACAAAACAAAACCTACCCAAATATTATAGCAAATGATAGCCCGTGCTGAACCCTCTGGTGAAATTTCGAAACCGGGACATGTCAAGGTCAAACCTCAAGGTCAAATGTTAGTTTGAATTTTTCGTAGTCCTCGCGTTTCGTCGCTATGGGTTCAATTTGCACCAAGTGGGTGTCATTCGACGTGGTTTGTTGTGCTATATTAGATAGTTAAGAAATCGAAATAATTTGAAAAGTCGAGCCGATTTCTTCGACCACCTCGCTTTTTTCTTTGCCCAAACCTACCCACATCTGGTATCAAGCAATAACCTGTGATGAACCTCGTAACATTTCAAACCGGGACATGTCGATGTCAAACCTGTCAATATTTTTCAGCATGTCAATATTTGTTGCGAAACATTTTGTCGCCAAAGTATCAGATTTAACAATGGTTAATCTGATAACCAGACCTTAGAAATGGAGTGGCTGAAATCCTAAGATTTTTTTTCCGTGGGGTGGGGGTGGGCTTACCTCTGCCCTGCCCAAATTTCCCGCGTCCCTGGTTTGCCCCCCCCCATTTCAAACCCGTGGCTACACCCATGCTGGCGACCACCCTGTCCATGCAGCGGCACCGTATCGCCGCTGTGAGCTTTGTCTGCCTACGCTGAACTTAGCATATGCAATTGCACCCGCGATCAATCTACCACGGGGCCTAACTTAAGCTGCTTGCTAACAGAGGTGTGCCATCGCAAACATTGGAAAGGGCTCGGCAGTTACCACATGCAAGACGTGGGCGCTCGTAACCCCGTAGGTTGTAGATATAGACTTATGGTATAAATCGTGGTAGTCCTCGACCCCTCAACTGAGATATGAAGCTCCATAGCTGGCCTGGTAAATGGGTTCTGTCCAGTCAGGTTGTCTCTGTTGTATACCATAATCGTACGTTGCACAACATTCGTCGAGTCGGCACGTAAAGTGGTGACGTGATTTGGTTTGGCGGCCAACTGGTGAGGGCCCTTCCTGATGTGTGGATGAGCTGGCAATACGGCCACCGGCCCCAGCTGGTGACGCCGGTCCCTTCCTGATGTGTGGATGAGATGGCAATGGCCGGCCCCAACTGGTGGCGCCGGTCCCTTCCTGATGTGTGGGTGAGCTGGCAATACGGCCGGCCCCAGCTGGTGACGCCGGTCCCTTCCTGATGTGTGGATGAGCTGGCAATACGGCCACCGGCCCCAGCTAGTGACGCCGGTCCCTTCCTGATGTGTGGATGAGCTGGCAATACGGCCACCGGCCCCAGTGGTACGCTGGCTTTGGCGCAGCGGTCCCCCTTCCGATGTGAGGGTGAGATGGCAATACGGCCACCGGCCCCAGATAGTGACGCCGGTCCCTTCCTGATGTGTGGATGAGCTGGCAATACGGCCACCGGCCCCAGCTGGTGACGCCGGTCCCTTCCGATGTGTGGGTGAGCTGGCAACGCGGCGGCAATCGTGACCAAACCGTGGGCTACCCCTGTTGCTGCTGTGCGAGTAGCCGAGCAACACAGTAACAGCCCGGCAATTCCACGGGTGCTCCATTGTGATATTGCGTGGGTAAACCGGCAGGCAGCACGGTAATGGTTGGGCCGTTCACGGGTGCTCCATTGTGGTGGCGTCTGATTGAGCTGACAGCGAGGTGTCAGTCCGGAGCTGCTGTTTATCGACGGCCCGCCTGTCCCGCCGGTTATCCGCCATCCGCTGTCGGCTGCACCAAGTGGCAGCCTCGACTGCTTCAAATCGTGTGGTCGTGGCCTTCACGGCTATGAATGTTACTGAGCTGGAGGCGGTATGGTCCGGCATACCCGCTGGTCGTCTGCCGGTCAGGGCTGCTCGTTGGGTGTGGGGGAGGCTTGCAGTCGACTCTGTGCCGTCACGGCCCGCCAGCCAGCTGTTCTGCAGTCGCCTGCGACGGGCCACGGCGGACACCCGCTGAAGGGTGGACACAGACGGGCACCGCCCGCCGTGGTCAGTCACTGCCGGGGTCCGTGGTCCGTCACTGCTGGAAACTGTGGTCAGTCACTGCCGGGATCCGTGGTCCGTCACTGCCGGGATCCGTGGTCCGTCACTGCCTGGATCCGTGGTCAGCCACTGCCGGGATCAGTCATCCGTCACTACTGGGATTGAATCAATGCTGAAGTATGGCTGTCTGGAGGAACGGTACGCCTATCTGTTGATCGCTGGCTCGTCTTACCAGGAAAAGCCGGAAGTTCATGCCGGAAGTTTTTTTTTCGCTGAAGATCTTTCACATATTTATCGGGTACGACATTTTGAAATTCGTCCTGAACCAATAATATGAGACGTATCAGTACGCACATCGTGAAAAGGCCTGGGGGGGGGTCATAGGTGTAGAGCATCGTGGTTGAAAGTCCATGAACCATGAAATGCTGAATGCTTTCTGTACTAATAGTTGGCCCATGTGAACCACTGGCGTACAATGACTAAAAATGGGTCACGAAACCCGACGACATGAAAACCAGCATTACTATTTTATATCGAATACGAAAACCATCATTACACTTCCGTTTCCTTTCCGCAGTAGGCCTATCGTTTGACGGGTGTTGCTCCCATTCCTACTTTCGTTGTTCCGTTTTCGTCCCTCTGGGACTTCCGTTGTTGTCTCTTCCCTTGTCTTTCTGGACTTTGGTTGTTGATCGTCCGTCCTTCTCCTTTGAACTTTTGCATCCCCGGACCGATCACAAAAAAAACCATCACCCCGCGAGTCCAGCATCTACGCCTCTGTTAAACGCTGAATCCACTCTCCAGCCCCATGCATTTCTTTGGGCGGAGAGCTACCGTATATGTGTATATATGTTTTATATATTTTTTTATATATATATATATATATATATATATATATATATATATATATATACACACACATATATATACACACACACACGCATATACACACACACGGCTTCTTTGGCGGCTACCCCCCCTCCTTCCATTGTACGCAGGACTCTCCACTGGTGACTGTCCCTCCCCCTAGTGAACGGCTGGACGCCGATCGGCCCTTGTTGAACTGGTGACCGCCTGGCCGCGGCCGGGTCTGTGATGAACCGGCCGCCCATGGCGGCGAGTGGCCGTCTTTCAGCTGTCTGGCCGCCGGCCGAGAATGCAGCGGCGGTGTTGTGTGGCGGCGCTATTTTTACCGGGCCGCCGGCCGATTGACAGTCGGCCGCGGCCGGCCGGTCTGCCGCCGCCGCCGCTGGTCGCTGATGCGGCGCGCAGCCAACGACGGCGACGCGCGCGACACGCGCCAGATTCTGTTACGGCACCGCCTTATATGGCGCCTGCCGTCGGCGGCGACGCGACGCGTCGTCCGCGGTGGGAACGTGGGCCGCCGGCCGGGCCCTCGGGGCGGCCGACACACACTCTGGGCCGGTGTGTGTCGCGTGCCGCCGGCCGGGAGTGTCAACAAACCGGCGGCGATACCACAGCCGGCTCACGCACGCGCCGGCGGCCGAGGAGCGCCGTGTCACTGCCGCCCGGCGTCACCCCGGCGGCCGAGGAGCGCCGTGTCACTGCCGCCCGGCGTCACCCCGGCCGGCGGCCGAGGAGCGCCGTGTCACTGCCGCCCGGCGTCACCCCGCCGGCGGCCGAGGAGCGCCGTGTCACTGCCGCCCGGCGTCACCCCGCCGGCGGCCGAGGAGCGCCGTGTCACCGCCGCCCGGCGTCACCCCGGCGGCCGAGGAGCGCCGTGTCACTGCCGCCCGGCGTCACCCCGGCGACCGAGGAGCGCCGTGTCACTGCCGCCCGGCGTCACCCCGGCCGGCGGCCGAGGGCGCCGGTCACTCCTCCCGGCGTCACCCCGGCGGCCGAGGAGCGCCGTGTCACTGCCGCCCGGCGTCACCCCGGCGGCCGAGGAGCGCCGTGTCACTGCCGCCCGGCGTCACCCCGGCGGCCGAGGAGCGCCGTGTCACTGCCGCCCGGCGTCACCCCGGCCGGCGGCCGAGGAGCGCCGTGTCACTGCCGCCCGGCGTCACCCCGGCGGCCGAGGAGCGCCGTGTCACTGCCGCCCGGCGTCACCCCGCCGGCGGCCGAGGAGCGCCGTGTCACTGCCGCCCGGCGTCACCACCGGCCGGCGGCCGAGGAGCGCCGTGTCACTGCCGCCCGGCGTCACCCCGGCGGCCGAGGAGCGCCGTGTCACTGCCGCCCGGCGTCACCCCGGCCGGCGGCCGAGGAGCGCCGTGTCACTGCCCCCCGGCGGCCGAGGAGCGCCGTGTCACTGCCGCCCGGCGTCACCCCGGCGGCCGAGGAGCGCCGTGTCACTGCCGCCCGGCGTCACCCCGGCGCTGTCCGGCGCCACCCCGGCCGCTCCCTTGGTTATCCGCGCCAGCTTAGTGGCTGCTGGTGCCCGACGGGGCTTATGGGCGCAAAATGAACAGGGTTGTCAGCACGCCCTAAAATACAAATCCACCACCACCGAGAGGGCTCACACTGAATGTCGCATTTGCTAAGCTAGCCGGTGAAGTCCGCTTGGTGTTTGCCTGGGGTGGTCTGGTCGGAGGCAAGCTGTTGGCTGTGTAAGACTGGTGTGCATCACTCTGTTTGCGGTCACGGATGAGGGCTTGGTGTTCGTGCGATGCTGTCGCCTAGGTTTCGTCCGGTCGGCATATGGTCCGTTTGGTCCGTTTGGTTTTGGACAGTAGTCACGGACCCCTTCAGAGGACGAGCACGTCGGTTACCGTTCCACGACATCTGGTGGCATTTGAGATGTTTTGTTTTACTTGGGTTTGGATAACTGATAGCTTTTGAGCAGCCGGTAAAAAGGAAGTCCACATGGAAATGAAGTAGCTTTTCATCAGAAAACGAAATCTAGTATCCAATACGTTCTCCAGACCGGTTGAAATCACATGAAATAATTCTGCTGAAGTTATGTTTAATGGGTTAGATTTAGGTTTCAAAGTGATCGAAGGTTCAGTTACCCACCAGATAATTTGAGCCATGGCAAAACAACTGCACCGGTTATTTCAATAATTATTCCACAGCGAAAAAAGGAAGACCAATCATCTTTTTCTAAACGATAAATACCTGTGGTCATGAGCATGCTTTGGTTGACTTGGCCATTCTTCCACCTTGCAAAATAGGACAAAAAATAAGCATGCATTTGCCCCATGTTGACCTCTTGCACGGTGGTACACCTTGTGATGTTCTCGTTCACCTCATGTAACTAGTTACTACTTGTGCCCAAAGCTGGAGATCTCGCCAAACCAGTGGTGTCCGGGGTCGGAAAATTTTCAAATAGAAAAATGAAAATGAAGTTAACATTAGCAGAGTACAAGAGCAGGGAAGCTGGACCCGACCCGCCCGGGACTCCCAGCCATTGTTGCGTCGCAATTGCACCTGCGTCACTGAGGCATATCACGACATCCATGCCGAAGGATAAGACTTCCACGAAATGTTTACTTACGACTGAAATATTGTTTTAAAAAATGGCACAAATGTAACATGCTGGAGGTTTCCCCTATCTCCAAATGTGTCTGTTGCATTTTTTAAGGGACATCTGTTTTACTTCACAACCTCAAAAATATTTTACGACCTGTATTACTTAACGCAACAAAATTATTAACTGGAAGTGTTGAGTATCATGGCACCCATCTGTTGATATCTCCTACATGGCCGTCAAGCAACCAGAACTATTGCGAGCATCTCCCATGTTTTTTTACACTAAGAATACTTGATGACTGAATGCATGTATGCAAAACTGAATCTTTTCGGACGTCCCATCTAACCATAGGTGAATAATATTGTACTGCATATATTGCAATTGCAACAGAATCATTGCCACGATTCACCATCTTGCGCCCTGCGCAATACCACTGTCAATTCTGATATCAACGTTAATAATTTGCAATACCGATTTGCTTGATTACTTTTCGCGTAGGGTGGAATGCGATGTACGGCGGATATGGAGTGGTTATGATACACTGCGCCGTTCTCCTACTGTGGTATGCCGGCGGCTATATGTCGCCCTGGTGATCCGTCTTCCTGTGTGGTGCCCGGTGCCGCTGGCTCTGCGTGAACAACGCCACCAGCTATCGAGTGTTGCGCTACTGTTCTGCACGTCCATAGTCGATGAGAAGTCACTACATTGCTAGGCCGGTGCTTCTGGCGCGGGTGCGCGCTCGAGGAGCGCCACGCAAAGGTGTCGCGAGCCGCAGGCGGCGAGCACCCCTGGGGCGTGCAGAGGTGGTGGTCGGCGAGCGCGTGGTGCGGCCGCGGTTCTCGGCGGGCCGGTGTTTGGCGACTGTCGTCACATTGCGGGCGGTGGTGGCCTGGCGTGCGGCGCGCGGCGCCTGTCCGACGGCCTCGCTCAGAATGGTCGGCAGGCGACACCGGCCGGCTGTACAGACGGCTGTACAGACGGCTGAGACCGGGCAGGCTGACGCGCCCAGACAAACCCTCGGGGCGGGTCTCGAGCGTGACACGTGGCACGTGGCGCTGCCGGCGACCTGGCCTCACATCAGTCGAGTCGTCACCGTGCGAACCGCGAGCACTGGCATGAAATTCTGAAATTTGAGCAGAGACTCATGCTTAATAACAAGCCTTTTGACATCACTTTTTCTCAGACATCATTAAGTGCCACTTCTGCTCTCTTTTATTGCGGGTTTTGGGTGGCATTTGGGTCTTTAAAAAAAAAACATTTATGGCTTCTCACAGCGGCACTACGGACTGGTTAAGGCAGCAGATACACTACTGACATCATCATAATCAGACGGCCAGCAAAGGCCACAAAAACACTCACAGGCATTATACATATTGCACACATTTTTTTTTAACATCAGCTGGCCTTTTGGCATCACCTCCTCCCATCCTCATTTTACACGGAATCAATTTCAACACTGGCGGCGAGTCGGTCGGCTCGGAGGAGTGTACCGACACACGGCTTGGATGGGGTGATCTGAGCCGAATAAATATGGGGAGGCTGGTGGTGATCTGTATCTGCCGCCGGCAGGCGGTGCTCCGGTTAAGCCAGGGGCTGTCTCAGACTCTGACGGTCCACGGTGGGTGTACTGCAAGTGCCGCAGCAGGCTGAATAATGCGACGTATCACGGGAGTTCACTCCACGGGGTATTTTGTACGCAGTTGGAAGGATTGACCGCTGAGTGGTTGCGGTGTGTCACAGTTCGGACCATGTCGTCAAGTATGTTTATAAAGCATACGGTTTGGAGCAGTAGCTTCTGTGCGGAATTATTGAGTGGCTTTTCGCGGTGGTCGATGATGTGATTCCCGCGTGCTTGCTGTAACGGTAATCTCGACGAGGTTCACGTCACCGCTGTGCCAACGTCCTGGCTGTCTAGACAGGATATTGACTAAAGCCCACGATTTGCCAAGGCAAAACGAGGCTGCTCTTCAAGCGTGAGTCCGTCCGGCGGTTACGTGTGTCGCCACCTGACCGCGTGTTGATCGCTTGTGTCGGGACTCGCTCCGCAGTCCCCAAACCGGACGGTTGTGGGTTCGAGTCCCACCTGTGGCTGTTCTTCGCCAAGGGCCAATTGACGCGTGAAGTTAGCAACGCTATGTGATCAAAGCAATCGACGTGTCGTAAAGCCAATAACCAGCCAACCAGCCCGCCCGCCGGCCAAGGGAGCACCAAGACGCTAACTCTCGTCTGTCCGGCCTCCAGGAACGGAACGCCGAGAGCGCCATCGAGGCGCTCAAGGAGTACGAGCCGGAGATGGGCAAGGTGGTGCGCAGCAACAAGGCCGGCGTACAGATGATCCGTGCCAGAGAAATCGTGCCCGGAGACATCGTCGAGGTTTCTGGTGAGCGCCATCGAGCCATCGAGCGATGCTCGGCTGTCTGATGTCGTGTGCCCGTCGCACACAGCGGCTGGCATGGATATCTGTGCAGGGTTAAAATAATGGTTTTTCATTAGATGTAAGATGTCAAAACGAGCACAGTAGGATGCCGAAATTTGCCAGGTATTAGTGTTTCTTAAAATGCTTTTGACGTCTCAGACTCAAATTTGAGCCAATGGTTTTGATGCTTAAGACTACCTTTATCATTTGCTTTGAGATGCATAATTTGGGAAGAGCTATATTTGAGATAGGAAGACTAATAGGTAAATTTTTGATAAAAGGTGTTTTTGAATTTTGGGAGTACTTTTGCAGAATATGATGTTCATGAACATGACTAAGAAGATGCGACCACTCATTTTCGGTGCTGATGCTTACTATTCAATTTGGATGATATCACATTGGTATAGTGTAATGACGTCATAGGTATGGCACCGAGGCTTTGACTGGCTAATGCTACAAACGGTTCACAAACCTTAATGAGATGGTCAAAGTAGCTTAACCTAAACTAACCTAACCCAACCTAGCCTAACCTAACCTAACCTAACCTGCTTTCCTCTTGGTTTATCATAGCTATAATTTATATAATGTGCCAAGGTTAGGTTGACTGGCTAATGCTACAAATGGTTCACATACCTTAATGAGATGGTCAAAGTAGCTTAACCTAACCTAACCCAACCTAACCTAACCTGCTTACCTCTCGGTTTATCATAGCTATAATTTATATAATGCACCTTGAGGTTAGGTTAGGTTAAGCTACTTCGACCATCTCGTTAAGGTATGTGAACCGTTTGTAGCATTAGCCAGTTGAAGCCTCTGTGCCATACCTATGACGTCATCACACCATACTAATGTGACGTCATCGTTCAAATTGAAAAGTAAGCATCAGCACCAAAAATAAGTGGTTGCATCTTCTTTGTCACATTCATAAACATCATATTCTGAAAAAACAATTCCCCAAAAAATCACAAAACACCTTTTATCAGAAATTTACCGAATAATATCCATGCTATAAACTGGTATTGTATGTGACATCACATTATAGGTATCCCTGTACCCAAAATTGCATTGCAAAATGTTTGTGTACTACCATTCCTTATCAAGAGCATGAACATGATACTTATATGCAAGATACTGTTAGAAAGGAAACACAAAGACCTGATAAGCATGCATCAAGGAGCATGATGTTTATTCTTCTTGGAGAAGGATGTCAATTGAGTGTTCAGAAAGTGGTATATTCCACCCTATTTAACAAATAATTTATCACTGTATCTGTGATGCATGTTCTAGTGGAACTGAGGGAGTTTGTCAAGTGATTATGGAGTTGGCCCTTTTGACTTCGTTTTTGGTGCGAGCTTGGGTATAGTTGATTGCTTCAATTACTGCTTCAGATATCTGCTGTGAATGATAGAACTCTTGCCGTTATCGATACAATATTGCAAATATGAAGAAGAACGTACAGCAATACTGGTAAAATATTATGGGAAAATATCGTTATGAGGGTGTGGTGGTCGCACACGCATAACTCGCACCTTTTCTTCTGTTGCGTGTGAACAGTCGGTGACAAGATCCCGGCTGATCTGCGTCTGATCAAGATCTTCTCGACCACGCTGCGTATCGACCAGTCGATCCTCACTGGAGAGTCGGTGTCTGTCATCAAGCACACCGATCCGATCCCCGACCCGCGCGCCGTCAACCAGGTCAGTGAGCCCGTCTGCCGGACCGACCTCAGGCGATCCCAGGCCGACCATCGGTCCAGTGACCGGGCCAGGGCGTTTGTGTGCGCGTGTGTGTGTGTGTGTTCAGCCCCTGTGGTGAATGCGGGCGCAGTAGTGCCTGCTCTCTGCGGCAGCCGTTGAGTGTGCGGGATTTGGTGTACATGGCATGGTCTTTGTTTGCGTTACCCTGTTGTTGGCATGAATTGTAATGCACTTTTCGGGATTATGCGGCACTCCGGCTATCCGGCTCCGGCTCCGGCTATATGGGAGGCGAAGTCGACGCTGCTTAACGATCAAATGAAGTTAATTACCTCGATACATTAACAGCAATATAAACTGTCGGTGTGCTTTATTGTTCCAGGGGAGAGGAGGGTGGGGGGGGGGGTCGTGGTAGCTCAGTCGGTATGGCTTGCGACTCCTGATCGTGAGATCGTGGATTCAAATCCCACAACCGGCAGTATTACCGAGTCTGCCCTCCACCAATCTGTGTGGGATGTTGGCGACGCTATATGGCCTAGCAGTCGGATGCGTCGTGAAAGACCCCAAGGATGTGTATATTTTTGTTGGTGTCTGTGGTGATGGTTTTTATCTGCCTGAATACGTTTTCGTTTCTCCTTCGTAGCTGTTTATTGGGGGCCATTTTTTTCAGGCAAATCAACACCCCGTGTAATGTTTCGGGCTGCTATTGGGTTGAAAGGGGCGCTGCTAAATCATTTGAATGTATATCTATCACGACCATTTGGTCAGCACTGTTACGTCTCTGAGCAATGTGTATGTCTGGTATTTGGGCTGTGGAGTAATGATGAACCTGCAATTGTTAAACAGATGCATTGCACATGGGATAAAGCTGTCCTATTCAGTTTCCGATCGTTTTCCTCTCCCACCCCAACTACGCAGGCCATGAAGAACCGCGCAAGTCTGCCGTAATCTTTCTGGACGCGTTTTTATCCGACTTGTATTTGAAATGAGCATGCATTTCTCCTTATTCTTAGGCGTTTGTGTGCCGTTCTTGTTAATCGTAGCTCTGTGTGGAGGATGTTTTGTATTGCGACTCTAAAGGTATAAATAAAGGCTACAAAGATGCATATTGGGTCCTCTCTAATTAACCTTTGTTTTTTTCGGTGGTTTAGCAGCGTATAATGATACTTATTCCTGGATAGAACTGTGTTACTTGATCCGGCTACTAAGTTACTAGATTTTAGATTCAGAAATTACCGCTTAAGCTATCAAAATCTCTAGTCATGCTGCTCTTGCTATCTCAGGGAAAGGGGTCACCCCTTTGCGACATACATTTTAAGTAGTTTTTCCCCTCTCCACAGAACCCCACCGATGACTACTGTACATTGCCTGCCCTTGGGATTGGATGTGCCACTAACCGCATTCCAGAGTGTGTTTTACCCCGCACGGTGTACCGAACGGCCGCCCTGAGCGGGCCGCGTACGCCCGCTACCGGGGCGACCCACCTGGTGTGTGCCTCTGAGGCGGGCGGGCCGGTGATCCGACATGACCCGACCGGCGACCTGGCGCCCTGTCTAACCTGTACTCTGTCTGTCTCCGCCCCGCCTCACAAGCCGTCCTCGGGAGACACGGCCCAACAGACGGACAGTAAGGCGCGAGCCATCATCCAGGTAAATGCGTGCGCCGCCGGTGTGCGCCGCTCGTGCCTCCGTCTCACTCGCGCCGGTCGCCTGGTGTCTCGGCCTTTACAGCTGTGCCTGGCGTTAACGCACAACATGCGGGGCGCACGCTGGGTGGCCGCTGGTCGCCTCATCTCTCTGATCCGCTAACCAGGCACTTGGCTCCCGTAACGCTCTGTATAGCCGGCTACCGTTGTGGGAATCTGTCTGCTGCTGCTGCCGGTCGGTCGCCTGTCGGTGAAGCGAGCTAGTCGGGTGGACCGGGGCGGAGCGGGAGCGGGCTGTGCTAGATGCCAGTGGGTAGCGCCTCGGTCGGCTAGCGTAGATCGGCTAGTGCACAGCGGCTCGTGCTTCTGAAGACTGCACGCGGTGCTGTTTCGGTCCGGCTGCCTGAATACGTTTTTGTTGTATCAAGGTGGTTGTATCAAGTGTCGACTGACCGGACTGTTTAATGTCGGCTGGGTGTGGTTGTATGTGCGTGTGTGCGCTGCTGTATACTTTCAGTATTTGCTGCAGGTACGGTATGAACACAGCTGCGGGCGTGCTCTCTAAAAACCCGGTAACACGTCTTCGCCGCGTGTTACTACACCGACTTGTCACACACGACTGTGTCCTGCACTGTCAGGGTTTTCCCCTCTTGTCCGCCAACGTCGGGTCAGGTGGTGACGCGACCCTCATCGCCTCCAGGACAAGAAGAACATTCTGTTCTCGGGCACCAATGTGTCGTCCGGCAAGGCTCGCGGCATCGTGGTCGGCACCGGCCTGAACACGGCTATCGGCAACATCCGCACCCAGATGGCCGACACTGAAGAGATCAAGACGCCGCTCCAGCAGAAGCTGGACGAGTTCGGCGAACAGCTCTCCAAGGTGACGCGGGCGACACGGTGCGGCGCTGCGTGGAGGAAAGCTGGGAAGTTTAGAGGGAGATGGGAGATGAGGCGGGGAAGGTCAACCGAAATGCGACTCGCAGGGTGGCTGCTGCGTGGGCGCTTGAAATGTTGCAACATGCACCTATCGTGCTAGTCTTAAGCTGACGCCATGGTAGTGGGGAGCCGCAGCCGCGCGTGACGCGTCAACACGTACAATCGGGTGTTATACATGTGTTTAGTGATGACGATTTTCAAACACTTCACAAGAGATGTACTGATAGGCACTCCACATTTGATAGCAAGTGCATCAGCTATCGGACTAGCATACTTTCAAGAAGGTGCATTTTTCGATCGTTCACGGATAACTGAGCTGCTATATACACCTGGCTGCTTCAATCTCAAATAGAACTGGCCATGCTTGAGGGCGTATGTTACTGCTCTGCTCTAGTTTGTTGTATGCTGTGGGGAGGCGAGTAGGCAAACTTTTTGCTAGGGTTATGGGTTGGCTGCGTGTGTATGTTCGTATGTCTGTCTCTGATCTCTGACAACCTACGTCAGGTGATCACCATCATTTGCGTGGCCGTGTGGGCCATCAACATCGGCCACTTCAACGACCCGGCGCACGGCGGCAGCTGGATCAAGGGCGCCATCTACTACTTCAAGATCGCCGTGGCGCTGGCCGTGGCCGCCATCCCCGAGGGTCTGCCTGCCGTCATCACCACCTGTCTGGCGCTGGGCACGCGCCGCATGGCCAAAAAGAACGCCATCGTGCGCTCGTTGCCGTCGGTCGAGACGCTCGGGTGCACGTCGGTCATCTGCTCCGACAAGACCGGCACGCTCACCACCAACCAGATGTCCGTGTCGCGCATGATGCTATTCGGCTCCGAGATGTCCGTGCTCGAGTTCGAGATCACCGGCTCCACGTACGAGCCCATTGGAGACGTCTTCATCGGTGGGTGGTGTGCTGGGGTGTCCGATGAGGCGATGCGAACGGTAGAGCTTAGTATAGATTGACAGGCTGTGGCAGGTGTGCGGGACGGTCCTATGTACCTATGTGAAAAAATTCGTTGGGTACGCCTTCAGCTGCTTTCATTCATGTGATGGACGCATGACAAAAGCAGACGTCCATTGGAATATTGGTCGAATAGCTCGACTTACCCTCGGGTGGTAGCGATGTTGTGGAAGTTGGGTCCTACGCCTGTCACGAGGTAAGTACCAGTAGACACACTCACCAGTCACTGGCGGATCTAGCCCACCGGTTTGGGGGGGGCAACTTTCGGTTTTCGGCGTCAGCCCCCCCCCCCTCCCCCTCCCCCAGTGGCGTACTTAGGAATTGCATCAGAGGAGGGGTCGAAGGGATTTGGAGGGTGCCCATTCTCCCACTATTTTTGGTTAAAAGCATCGGATTTATACCACTATTTGTCAAATGGACCCATTTTTTACAATAATAATTAATGACAACATAATTTCCTGTGTAGGGGCCCCAGCCTACCTCCACCGCTTCTAAGTTACGGGATTTTTGTTCTTGTTCATGTTCACGTTCAACGTCTTGTACCACGTCAACGTTCGTGCACGTGTACACACTGGCAGATCCGATTTTGTCAACTCTTGCTGCAAGCAGAACTTGAGCAGCATAGAACCCTCGATGCGTGTCAGAATGTACTATGCTACTATATTGGCTTCCAAACAATTATAAAAATACATTTAAAATTTGAGATTCTTTCATCCAGACGATATTTTTTAACCTCGGCAAACGTTACTGCATTTTCATTCAGTTTACTTCTGTTGGTTTCGGGGGCCAAAAGACACTATGCCCCCCCCCCCCCCATTTTAAGCGCTTCGGGGGAGCCATGGCCGGAATGGCCCCTCCCTGGATCCGCTAGTGAATGTAGCCTGTCTTCATCTTAGCAACCCCAACACCAACATACGAAACATGCTGCTCAACTGGGCTCAACTGGTCACTCGCACAAAACATCCTGTTCAAATTCCGCTTTCGGAATCTGGCTCACTGGGTCCGCTTGCCCGTTACTGGCTAAACAAACTTCATGAACCTATCTGACGAAGGAATAATGAAACTGCTGATTTCGTCATCTCTTGCTGTAAGCAGAACTTCAACAGCATAGAACCCTCGATGCGTCAGTATCTACTATGCTACCATATTGGGCTTCCAAACAATCATAACAAAATACCTTTAAAATTGGAGATTATTTCACCCGGAAAACTATTTTTTAACCTTACCAAAGGTTACTGCATTTTAATTTAGTTTACTTTTATTGGTTTGGGGAGGTGGCCAAAAGACACTGGCTTTTGGCCCTTTGAAGCGCTGGGGGGGGCATGGCCGGAATGCCCCCCCCCTCCCCACTGGATCCGCCAGTGTCACCAGTGGACACCAATAAGGGCACCCCTATACGCATTGCTGTTGTGGTAATATGCCAGAAATTGTTGACACTCCCACTCCCTTTCCGATCGTGTGTATGCATGCCTGATGTGTATCACCCAACTCACCGATCATGTGTATGTATGTCAGATGTGTATCACCCAACTCACCGATTGTGTGTATGTATGTCAGATGTTGTGTATCGCCATACTCACCGATCATGTGTATGTATGTCAGATGTGTATCACCCAACTCACCGATTGTGTGTATGTATGTCAGATGTGTATCGCCCAACTCGCCGATCGTGTGTATACATGTCTGATGTTGTGTGACGCCCAACTCGCCGATCGTGTATGCATGTCAGATGTTGTGTATCACCGAACTCACCGATCGTGTGTATGCATGTCTGATGTTGTGTATCACCCAACTCACCGATAGTATGTATACATGTCTGATGTGTATCGCCCAGCTCCCTGATTTGTGTTTATCAGGCGGCGTCAAGGCCAAGATCAGCGAGTACGAGGCCCTGCAGGAGCTCTCCACTATCTGCTCAATGTGCAACGATTCGTCGATCGACTACAACGAGTTCAAACACTGCTTTGAAAAGGTGGGCGAGGCGACCGAGACGGCGCTGATCGTGCTCGCCGAGAAGATCAACCCGTACGGCTTGTCCAAGACGGGTCTGAGCCGCCGCGAGGCTGCCATCATCGTCAAACAGGACATGGAGGACAAGTGGAAGAAGGTGAGACTGGGCGGCATAGTGGCCGCGACCTTCGGGCCGGGCAACCTGCCGTTGGTGTTGGTGATTCGTGGCGGGTTCAAACGGTATGCTTTGCTTCATGTTGAGCTGGATATACCGTTTCAGGGTGGAAGAGGATTGTGAAGAAACGAGGAAAGGAATGTTGCACTGTGTAAATTGGCTGCTGTTGAATGAAATGTGGTACCTGTTAAGTCCCTGAAAAGAGAGACAGACACATATACAGACAGACAGACAGACAGACAGACAGACAGACAGACAGACAGACAGACAGACAGACAGACAGACAGACAGACAGACAGACAGACAGACAGACAGACAGACAGACAGACAGACAGACAGACAGACAGACAGACAGACAGACAGACAGACAGACAGACAGACACAGAGAGAGAGAGAGAGAGAGTCGTTGCCTGTGTTATTATAGAGCATGCTTGTGCACATCAAGTTGTAGTGGATGCTCTTGGTGGCAGATGTAGTTGTCTTGGTACCGTGCCAAAAATTGATCTTGCACTGGGGTATATGAATGGAAAATTACTTGTCAAGGGATCGTTAATGAGCAAATAATTCCAGCAAACGGTGAAAATCAAGCACTCTTGCTTCACGATTTCGCCCCATTAATTTACAAAGCATGCACACTTGAAGATTAATATGCACAATTCTTCTATGTATAATTAGTATGAACAGCAGGTGTAATCTTGTTGTTGAAGTCTGTTCTGGAAAATACTGGCCACTGTCGTGGTCCTCCCGGGTCTGAACAACTTGCTTTGACTCGCTTGCCACAAACTGGGTACGAGACGTTTTTGTTCGTATATTATTGCAGTGAAATTCTACAGTTGTAGCCAGTCTAGAAAAGTGCTGCATGTTCTACCACTGTTGTCAAATATAGTGCACCATCGTATCCTCATCTGATGCTGTCCGTCTGTTTCTCCGTCAGGATTTCACGCTGGAGTTCTCCCGCGACCGCAAGTCCATGTCGTGCTTCTGCTCCTCCCTCAAGCCCACACGACTGGGCTCCGGCAACAAGATGTTCTGCAAGGGCGCTCCCGAGGGCGTCCTCGACCGGTGCACGCATGTGCGCGTGGGCACCTCCAAGGTTCCCATGACGTCGGCAATCAAGTCCAAGATCCTGGAGCGCACGCGCGAGTACGGCGTGGGCCGCGACACCCTGCGTTGTTTGGCTCTGGCCACCATTGACACGCCCATGAAGGTGGAGGACATGGACCTGGTGGACGCAACCAAGTTCGCCTCGTACGAGGTGGGTGTCGCCGCCGGCGGGCAGTGTGTGACAGTGCGGCACATGGCCGGATTTGTGCTTTGTAATCATGGATACGGAGAGGAAAATGGTAAGGTAATTGAATACGGAGAGGATGTTTTTCTCCAAACATGTAACATCAGAATTTGATTGCAGTTTCCAGTGAATCTTATGCACTTCTTGTGATCAATGCAGTGTTGCTGGCCGTTAGTGTCGTGCTATTGTAGAAGTGAACTGGAACCAATACTTTTTGGAAACTAGTTTCGACATCTTGGGAACAAAGTTGACTTACAAGTTGACTACCGTGAATTTTGACATGCAACTGAAATATCAAATACCAGTTTCACCATCCTCAATTTCTGTCACATTGATGAATTTTGAAAACGATACCCTTTTGCAGTTCAATGTTATTTTGTGCTGTTCAGATATCCAACGTATCCGACTTCGCCGCGGGTTTGACGTCCTCGCTTTGTACTACCACTCTGTACGGAGTTCGTCTCTGGGTAATGCCATGGTGAGACTGTTTGCACCCATGGACACACGCCTGACCGTCTGCGACTTGCCAGGTGAACATGACGTTCGTGGGCGTGGTCGGCATGCTGGACCCGCCGCGCAAGGAGGTGGCCGACGCCATCAAGCGCTGCCGCAAGGCCGGCATCCGCGTGATCGTCATCACGGGCGACAACAAGAGCACCGCCGAGGCCATCTGCCGGCGGATCGGCGTGTTCGCCGAGGACGAGGACACCACTGGCCTGTCCTACTCTGGCCGGGAGTTCGACGACCTCAGTGTCGAGGAGCAGGCGTCCGCCTGTGCGCGCGCTCGCCTTTTCTCGCGCGTCGAGCCGTTCCACAAGTCCAAGATCATCGAATACCTGCAGGGCCAGGACGAAATCTCCGCCATGACCGGCGACGGCGTCAACGACGCGCCTGCACTGAAGAAGGCCGAGATCGGCATCGCCATGGGCTCTGGCACGGCCGTGGCCAAGTCGGCGTCAGAGATGGTGCTGGCCGACGACAACTTCTCGTCGATCGTCGCTGCCGTCGAGGAGGGTCGCGCCATCTACAACAACATGAAGCAGTTCATCCGCTACCTCATCTCGTCCAACATCGGCGAGGTTGTCAGGTGAGCGGTGGCTGCATTTCGGCGGTGGTGGTGTACGCTGCATGGGCACAGCAGGCTGCAGCAAATGCAATGCTGGAGTGAGGGCAGTGATGGAGGCGCTGCACTGAGCGCACGCCGTTAAGTATGGTGGCTGAAAAGTAATGGAAAATGTAATCTGTATGTTTGTGTTGAGCCGTGCCTTCCTCGCCCCCTAATTTATAATCGCTTCTAATCGTTAAGTGCTGCATTGGAAGAATGAAGCGCATTTGTACCTGTAGCATTGAGTTGTATTCTAGTCGTGTATGTTGCATCACATTGAGTTGCATCATATTCGGGTATGATATCTGCCCCATGATCGCCGTTTTCTTAAGTTTAAGAAAAATATAAATGGATTTAGTGAATGGGCGCTAATGCTATCAGATAAGCCACAACCTGTGACTGCACAACTTACAATTGCATGTACCTGCTGCTCAGTTGGTTCTGCACTGATCGCTACCGTGGGTTATCGCTTCAGAGCTGGTTCTGCGATAAGGAGCTGGTTCTGCGAACGTTGTCGTATCATGACCGCAAGCGCTCGTTACAGCGTGTCGACTGTGTGCGCGTGTCGGCAGCATCTTCCTGACTGCGGCTCTAGGCGCTCCCGAGGCGCTGATCCCGGTGCAACTGCTGTGGGTGAACCTGGTGACTGACGGCTTCCCGGCCACGGCGCTCGGCTTCAACCCGCCCGACCTGGACATCATGGATAAGCCGCCGCGCTCCAGCAAGGAGACGCTCATCACGCGCTGGCTCTTCTTCCGCTACATGTGTGTGGGCAGCTACGTGGGCGCCGCCACCGTCGGCGCCGCCGCCTGGTGGTACATGCTGTCGCCCGACGGCCCACATCTCAGCTACTACCAGCTCACGCACCATCTCCAGGTCAGTCCGGCCAGCTGCGTGCCAACACTCTGTGCACTGTTCGGGCGCAAACATAGTCGCTTGCCGTGCGGTGACAACGCTCCTCCGGAGTTGTCCCACTCGGTGATCACAAGCATTGTTGGAATGAACACGTTGGACATTGTTGGAGTAATCGCAGACGTTGTTGGCGTGGTTGGCAAAAGCCGGCGAGAACTAGTTTAGCCATGCCGGAGGCCAGAGTAACCGTGGCGTATAGACACGGTGGTGGTAGCATTGAGGTGGTGATCGACAGACAGCCAGCCGACAGACGATAACCTGATCTGGTGACACTTGCGCTGACTTGATCTGGTTGTAGTGTGATGGTGGCCTGATCTAATGCCAGTGGCGGCTGACCTGACCCGGCGTGACCGGCGTCTGACGGTAATCTGGCGTGCGGCAGTGTCTGGCCGGCGGTGACGACTTCCATGGCATCGACTGCACCGTCTTCAACGACCCGCATCCCATGACAATGGCCCTCTCCGTGCTGGTCACCATCGAGATGCTGAACGCGCTCAACTCTGTGTCTGAGAACCAGTCGCTGCTGCTGATGCCTCCCTGGCAGAACTTCTGGCTGATCGCTGCCATCGTGCTCTCCATGTCGCTCCACTTCATGATCCTCTACGTGGAGATATTGTCGGTGAGTGGCCGTTAGCGGCCGTTAGCGATGTCTGATGGCCTGGTGATGGGTCTGTTCAGTGGAGCCGTCGACGAGGTGTGACGGCTCGTGGAAAAATGATCTGCTGCTCGTGTAGCGTTGAAAGTTCAGGATTTTAGGATGCATGTCTTGTTGGTATTCAACTTTTGTGGCCCGTAGAACACAGTCGTCTGGTTGCCGTAGTTGGGCAACCGTTTTTGTTTTGTATTGGACCGCTGTCGGATATGCCAAGGCTGATGTCCCTAACCGCTGCATGGTTTTTTTCAGACTGTTTTCCAGATTTGTCCGCTCAATCTGGAGGAGTGGATGGCCGTCATAAAGATCTCGGTACCAGTTATTTTCATGGACGAAGCACTGAAGCTGGTCGCTCGCAAATACGCGGACGGTAATAGCTCGATGGTTCTCTCTTTCCTGGCGATGGTCGTGGTATGGGTAGGCTACAGCTATTACTTTTACGTGTCTACATTTGTGTGATGCAGAACACTGTGATGCGGGTGCCTAGGCGATCATTGGGAGGGAGGGAGGGCGGGGAAGGGTGGTGGTGTGGGAGAGCGGCAGCGTCAAGTGGAGGCGTGGTGCGCCATTCAGAGGTACGTGTCCGATGCTGTGTGCTGTGGTAGTGCCCCCGCGTGTGGTCACTGGCTGCGCAGAGTGTGCATCTGCTGCCGTGTGTGCGTGTCGTCTTTTAAGTATCCAACATAACTGTACAGATAATTCGAGATGTACAATATTCATAGGTAGTCATGAGAGCAGCTGGTTGCGGTGCCAGTTCCTGGCGTTATGTTGGCCGGTGCGCCGCAGGTGGCACGTCCCTTCCTTACCACCAACTAATGCTTGCGCGTTTCCTCCCGGCCGCCTCGACTGACATTCCTGCTGATCCTGTGTTCCTCGCTGTTGGCGGGACGAGACGAATGACTTTTTATATCGCGCCACTCATTGCTGTGCGACGCAATGCTATTTTTATGCGTTGTTACGGATTGGTCGTCAAAATTGGCCACCGCCGCGGCGCGCCGACTGCCCCGCGAGATCATGTGCGACGATTGGCCGAACCCGGCTCCGGCTGCGACCCCGGTCATGCCTCGGGGTCATCATCCGCATGTGAGCTGTGCGAAAGGAAATGGTGCATCAGCTGCGTTCTCACCAGGCACGTCTCGTCATCTTGTGGTTACTGTTTTTTACCGCCGGCCGAATAAAGACCGTTGGTACAGTGGCGAGTGTGTTTCTGTTCCTGAACCTGTGCGCCCGACTAACGCCCCTAACGCCCGTCTGAGAGCGGAGTCGTGTTGTAAAGACTAATCTACTAACCAGCCGGAGATGATGCCGTCGCCTTCGCTGCACCTGGGGTGAGATTCAGACCACGCTCGGGCGGCTCTGCGCTGGTCGTCGCGGATGTCTACGAAGAAGGGTAAAGCGTGTTCGAATGTGAAATCCTGGCAGAGAGCATGTTCTGAATTGCGATTCGCCACGCACTTTCGATGTCTATTGGCCATATCCGTGCCTCAGACGCATTTGATACGAATCACATCTGAAGTTGGAAGCGAATACCGCCCCCTACCGGTATTTTCAGTTTTCGCATTTGGGCTAGGGCCGTTCCCCGGACGGGTGGCTGCCGAGTGCCGTGGCCCAAACTGGGTCGGTTGCTGAGTGCCGTGCCCCGAGCTGGGGCGGCTGCTGAGTGTACGCTGTTTGGCTCTGGTGTGTCGTATGGCGGCTGGCGCGTCGACTGTCGCCCACATGGCGATGCCGCCTGCTGCCGTGTTACTCTGCAAACCCGCACTAAAGGGGTGGGATGGCTGTTCCGGCTTCACTTCCGGAGGGAATTCCTGCCTGGCTGTTCGTGTACTTGATGAAGTCCGCTTCTGGTGTCTACAACGTCCGTGCTTAGTTGACCTAGGGAAATCAGCCGACCTGTCACGTAATATGGTTAACAACCCAGTGGACTGTTCAGCGAGGGCGCAACGAACGGTTGGTTTTCGTTTGCGATCGTGGCAAAGTTCAGGCATCTTTTTGTTTGAATTATCGTGATCGGTGAATATGAATTTGGTTTGTCTTAATCGAAGATTTATCATGCATGGTGCAAAAATGTAAACTATAGAGCGAAGCAATCGAGATAACAGTGTTGCGCAATGGGAAGACCAAGTAGCTAAATGGCAAACTCGTTGGCCACTCTTGGCGGGAAGCCTAAATTTACTAGTATTGATTTAATGTTACCCATACAAGGAGTGCAATGGAGGTGAGTGTCTTGCTAGAATAAAAAAAAACAATTAATGGAGCTTTGCAAGCATTTCTAGAACGTCACTGGCTTCATCTAAATGCGTGCTTCCTTTATTCGCGAAAACAAAACTTCAGCATGGTCCCTGAATAACGGTGACCTTTCCCGACAAGTGAAGCTGGACTGTTACCCCATCCCTTTACCTGCAGCTTTGTTGAGCGAGCTTTGCGTCTTCACGGCTGCTCTGCTTGCTGGTACTTTCGACCTGGTGGGAGAAAGACGACCATATTCAGTGGCGTAGCCAGATAGTGTGACCCCCCCCCCTCCTCCCCCTCAGAGGTCAGCTAGAAAACCTGGCTATGGGTGTCAACGACAGGTTGAAGCTCTGAGATGGTACCCTTGGGTCGGTCAAGGTTCCTGCTTGGGTTACAGCGCTGCAATGCTCATCGTCCTCACAGCCCTGACCCTGTCGCATGGCCCTGTCCGTTCATTAGGGCCCCCGTCTGTGAGGGTCATAGCCGTCACGTCGAGCTCTTACCGACTGTCCAAGGACGTACCCACCTCAGGGTCATGACCGTCCCGCGGCCCCTGGCCGTCACGTGGATCTCTGACTGTCCTAGGACCTGACCACTGCAGGTTTCCGACTGTCTCATGAGGCAATATGAATTCACGTATTGGCTGGTCGAAGCAAAAGCAAAAGCGTAGTTCGCGGGAGGCTGAAAGAATGCTGAACATCATATTGGTAATTGTACGCTAGAAGCTGGGTAATTACCCCCACCCAATAAAAATCAAACTTAAATACGACTGTTTGGGGTGGATGGGGATGCGCATGGAACGGAAACAATTTGTGGAAATGCCATGGCCCGAAAGTTTATAGTTCCGTAAAGGTAATGTGGATTGAATGCGGGGGCTTAAAATGTGGGATTGTCTGCGTCCCTTTAAATGTTTGCCCGCACTACCGGACAGAACTATGGCTACGTTACTGACTATGCTCTGGGTAATTCACATAGATTCTACGCTGAAGGACTGCGTATATTTTTCCTCGTGTAATTGAATGCCATCACATAAGAGAAAAGGTCCTAGCAGAATGTCACATGCTGTCATGCACGAAAGGACGTCCTATCCCCTTAACTTCAACCGATGAAAAATTTCAACATTCCACCAGACACGTATAGATACTTCCTTAAAATATCACCGGTGCACAAAATTGTCACCGATTAAAACTTATCAGCAAAATGCGGTACCCCGAAATAACTCTCGCTGCTTTTAAGATATATACTAGGTACGTAATTGTTTGCAATGACTATAAAGTCTCTTAAGATGCGACCGGGGAAGGGAGGATGACCTGAAGTTTACCCTCGTGATACCAGGGCCTGCCATGCTGGTTATTTTATTTCTTGTTGGAACGTTGGGATATAGGAAGTAAATTTCGTTGCGAAGATTTCATCCGTTTTGAGATGCTCTAAGGGGATTTTTTTCAAGCTCCGTGGCGAAATCCCCCCCCTTCCTCCGGACAAAAATCTGACAAAAAGCACAGACTAGTGTTCTGTTTTTCGTGCCACTAACTAAAATATCAATTCCATGGGTGTCGCTGCGTAATTGGTTTGGGTGAGTGGGAAAATGACCTTTTTGCTGCCAAAGCTGCCACGAAAACCATTTGTTTCTAGTGTGCATTCATAGTTAGCTTCAGGTGGAATCCCAATGTTTAAGCTTCAGCCTGATTAGGGTGGGGCAAGTGAATGTTTGAGGGGCCAGTGACACCCTTGATCGGCTCACCAAATCATAGTCTTACCCTGGCGCAGAGCCAGCGAATTTTCCCAGCGTTCCGGTGCTAATGATGAGCAAGCTGGTCCAAAACTTAGTGAGGCCAGGCTAGTATTGCGCAACATTTGCATACCCCACGTCGCTGGGGAGTGTGATTCAGTTGTTGGGGTGAATTAGCCGCCTTTGGTACGCCCTCGACTTGAAACAATTCGCCTCTATTGGATCGTACCTCTCGCTGCGTAGCTCCGCAAGCAGAGCAACCGTCGGCTCACCGCTATGCTTTTTCGCCTTCGTTCAGCCTGTATGTACAAGTGACTTCCCATGAGTATGACAACCTCCGCTTGCTGACGATCGTTTCTCGTCTCGAGGGAAACAATTGCCCTCGTTTGACAAATGCCTTCTTTCCTCATTGCGACTGCATTGGCGTCTCGGCTTCGGCGCAGTGCTTGGATGCTGAACCAGGTAACGTACCGGTGCGATTTGGTGACTACTGAAACAGTGTCTGCACCGTGTCGGTTAACCATGTCTGGATGTCCTTCACCGCCATTGCCGCTGTAGTCGTGTATTGGTTCACCCGGGACCACTGATCATGGACGGGCAATTGGTCCCCGGATGTCTCCGGGATTTAGTATGGGATCCGATGTATTTTAGTTGCACAATGGTGAGAGTTGGGTTGCTATATACATGAATCCCCCGGATAGTTTCATAGTACCTACCTTCCTCAACTTGTTGGATGTCTCCATCCGAATAAATTACAGAATTGTCATGGGGCCCCAGCTGTGTTGAGTCAATGCTGGTGAAGGATAGCTCCAGGTGATTGGCACAATTTAATTTGTGCAGCTAAAGTCACGCGCCTTTTGATAGCAACTGCGATGGTAAGTGCATGGTCTAGTGCGTCCCGGGATACCAACCTGAGACACCCTGGGAGTGTAGCTGTATATGTCTGTGGGTGCACATTCGCCCAGGAAGCGTCTCAGGAAACCACCGGGAGCTTCCTCTCTCTCTCCCCCCCTCCGCCCGCGCCAACATTATTTGTAATTGTGTCACTCCCATTGCCTAAACTATCCTATGACATGCATTAAGCATTTAATATGCACCCACCGTATCTTATTGGAAAATCATCCCCTGGTTCCGTAAGTTTACTTTGATTTTGCAGGGTGCTTGACCAGACTGACCCAGTATAGCGCTCTAAATCGGGACATGGCAAATGGCGGCTACATTGTACCACCGAGAAGAGTGGTCTGTGGTCGCATGCCTTGCGCGCTCTGTTCGGTGCTGCCAGCCGCACACTCTGAGCGCGACACAGCCGGTGATGCTCGTGTCCGCGTCAGGGTTGGCTGTCGTCGGCGGCTGCTCTGACGTCGCGCTGACGTGCTGATGTCGCGCTGACGCCGCACCGATGCCGCTCTGACGTGCCGACGTCGCACTGATGATGCATTGACACCACGCTGATTCCGTGCTGACATGCTGAAGCCCGCTGATGCCGCGCTGATGCCGCTGTCCGTGCCTGGTTATAGCCGAGTATGTTCTGTACCATGTTGACTGGTGGGAACTTCCCGCCCAGCTGTTTCCCCATAAAGCTGGATGGGCAAGGCCCACCCATGGATAAAGGTGCTATATTCCCGGTGAAAGTGCCCTTTGTACTAATTTGTCCGCCCAGTGACAATTCCCTGCAATGCCGTGTTACAGTCACCCCGATGGACGGGGTTCGTGACTGGTAGGCATCGGCCGTCGGCCTGCCGGCTGGCGACCACCGACAACATCACCGCGGCCGTCCAGAGGCCGCTGATATCCGGCGACGAGTGAGGGAGCGAGTGTGTCTGTCAGTCCAATCCCCGTGCGGTCTGGTCTCACCGCGAGCAAACCCCTTCGGCGGCCGCGGGCACACCCACGCGTTCGCGACAGATGGCGCCAGAAGCTGCCCGATAGGTGGCGCTGTCAGCGCCAAGCTTCGGCCAGCGGGCTGCCCAGATGTCGCTGCGGTCGCGACCTCCGCCGCCGTCTGTGAGTCTGTACATAGGTCACACTTGTGCGCACGTGTGTAAATACTGTTGTCCTGTAGATCGGGTCTCTGTGTCTAGTCATGCGAGTACAACCCGGGTTCTGTTATCTCCGAAATATGCTCAAGTCCCAGGTCGGCGTGCCCCGAGGCTCTGTCGCGTGGCGGGTCGACGCTCGGGTCGGCGGAGCTGCCACCTCGCCAGACGCGCCTCACCACTCAGTAACGCCGCCGGCCGGCCCAGACCGTGGCCCGTCCGCCACCCCGACGGCGAACAGGGACGGGCGTATAACACGTTATCACTTTGGAGTTTTAATAGGATTTATGATTTTATATGCGTCGCGTGTTGGTAGTAGAATCGTAAATGTGGAGAGTGACGTTTTTTTTGCTGGTGCAAAAGTGGAGACCTGATGTGTGTCGGAGTCGTTAATACATCCAGAGGGGTGGAACTGGAAATGCTTGGCGTCCATAGACCAATTTGAAAACGGCGCCACGCATTGTGGTAATTTTACAGCGTTACCAAGATTACAGTGCACCAAACCAGCAGCTTCGATTCAGGTTCAGCTCCTGAGGACGGTTGGCTACGCGTGACTAGTTGCAATGTGCAACGCGACACACAACCGGCATACGTAAACTGGCGACACACAACCGGCATACGTAAACTGGCGACACACAACCGGCATACGTAAACTGGCGACACACAACCGGCATACGTAAACTGGCGACACACAACCGGCATACGTAAACTGGCGACACACAACCGGCATACGTAAACTGGCGACACACAACCGGCATACGTAAACTGGCGACACACAACCGGCATACGTAAACTGGCGACACACAACCGGCATACGTAAACTGGCGACACACAACCGGCATACGTAAACTGGCGACACACAACCGGCATACGTAAACTGGCGACACACAACCGGCATACGTAAACTGGCGACACACAACCGGCATACGTAAACTGGCGACACACAACCGGCATACGTAAACTGGCGACACACAACCGGCATACGTAAACTGGCGACACACAACCGGCATACGTAAACTGGCGACACACAACCGGCATACGTAAACTGGCGACACACAACCGGCATACGTAAACTGGCGACACACAACCGGCATACGTAAACTGGCGACACACAACCGGCATACGTAAACTGGCGACACACAACCGGCATACGTAAACTGGCGACACACAACCGGCATACGTAAACTGGCGACACACAACCGGCATACGTAAACTGGCGACACACAACCGGCATACGTAAACTGGCGACACACAACCGGCATACGTAAACTGGCGACACACAACCGGCATACGTAAACTGGCGACACACAACCGGCATACGTAAACTGGCGACACACAACCGGCATACGTAAACTGGCGACACACAACCGGCATACGTAAACTGGCGACACACAACCGGCATACGTAAACTGGCGACACACAACCGGCATACGTAAACTGGCGACACACAACCGGCATACGTAAACTGGCGACAGGCGGATTGCGACGGTGACTAAGCTAAGTGAATTAAAGACTCGCTTGTGTCGGCCACGTGTTTGCAGCACCCATGCGTGCGTTGTTTGCAGCACGTAGCCTCTCCGCGACGACTGTCCACGGCAGGTCGCGCTTCCCTCATTGACGATGACAACAGCACTGCGAATATGTGCCAAGGTCACTGGTGATGACCTTGGTAGCATCCTAAAATGGATAGAGCTGTGGCTTTCAGATAGACAGCAGAGAGTGATGCTAAATGGTACAAAGTCATCATGGCAAAATGTTCTTAGTGGAGTACCCCAGGGGTCGGTACTGGGGCCACTATTGTTCATTATATATGTGAATAGCATTGAATGTGGCCTAAGCAGTAAGGTTTTGAAATTTGCGGATGATTTGAAGATCTTTAGGGCAATAACAGGGCACAATGAGCAGGTTTTGCTGCAGAAAGACTTAGACGAGCTAAGTCTCTTATTAAGTCTAAACGCTTTATAACTTTATATAGGGTGTACCTAGCAGTGGATTCAGCACCTTCCTTCGGGATGTGATACTGATGAGATTGTCTATGGTAGCACAATGGGTATGATGGGAGGAGTTTGTAATTGTTGAGTGCATTATGCAATAGCAAGTGAGTCTCTTATTAAGTCTGAACGCTTTATGAATTTGTGTGGGGTGTGCCTAGCAGTGGATTCGGCACCTTCCTTCGGGATGTGATGCTGATGAGATTGTCTATGGTGGCACGATGGGTGTGATGGGAGGAACTTGTGATTGTTGAGGGTGTTATGCGGTAGCAAGTGGGTGGTGCTAGTTAGGCTGGGATATATAGCTTCCTAGGAACTTGGGATAAGGGATTGATTGGGGTGGGAGTATGTACATTCCTAGTACCTTTTCTAGATAGGCTTAACCCAGATGGGCCCCTGTGGCTCTTATTAAGCCTTAATACTTTATGACTTTATGATGAAGTTCCGCGTCCGTAATACCAGCGCGGCTTCCCGAGTGAATCTCCGTCTCGTCGGGAGGGACTGGCGTCAAAGCATCGCTGAGCACAAATTGCGCACGGCGGCACCGTCACGAGTGCACGTCGACGATGGGACCACAGTTAGTCGTCCGAGCTGCAGAAGTCCGCCCCAGCTCGGACCACAGTTAGTCGTCCGGGCTGCAGAAGTCCGCCCCAGCTCGGACCACAGTTAGTCGTCCGAGCTGCAGATGTCCGCCCCAGCTCGGACCACAGTTAGTCGTCCGAGCTGCAGAAGTCCGCCCCAGCTCGGACCACAGTTAGTCGTCCGAGCTGCAGAGTCCGCCCAGCTCGGACCACAGTTAGTCGTCCGGGCTGCAGAGTCCGCCCAGCTCGGACCACAGTTAGTCGTCCGAGCTGCAGAAGTCCGCCCCAGCTCGGACCACAGTTAGTCGTCCGAGCTGCAGAAGTCCGCCCAGCTCGGACCACATTTAGTCGTCCGAGCTGCAGAAGTCCGCCCAGCTCGGACCACATTTAGTCGCTCGAGCTGCAGAGTCCACACAGCTCGGGCTCAATGAGTACAACTGGTTCCTCACTTAATTTGCAGGAATTATCTTAATTCATCACATTTTATAGAATAAAAGTACTAAAGCCTGCCCGTCCCCATTGACGGTGCTGCACCACTGCGAACATTGATTAACATCAACACAAGCATTGCATCGAGCTTCGTCATGGTGGCGCAAGTGATGCACATACTCTCGGCTATATCCACGGTGTATGCTGATTTCAATGCTGTTAAGTCGCATTGCAGAAAACAGTGGAGTGAATTTGCGTCTCCGCTCCTCTTTCTAGTTGCCGTAGCCGACTGAGCCGAGCTGGATCGGTGCAACTAATGGCTGTTTTGCATAATTTGAGAGGAGAGGGGCTCGTGCTCCTCTAATGCCAAATCGCACCCGCTCAAAGTTGACTCGGAAAAAATGAAACGCCCCCCCCCCAACTCAACAAATTGTCCGCACCAACCGCAACCAAGATCTTCCAATGATCCAGCCCCAGTTATTATCAGTCAAGCTTCATGTGCTTACCCAATCATTTTCACAAAGTGACTCCGCCGAAGCAGCTGAAGCCGTAGTTGTCCGGTCGTGCTGTTGACATTCGAGGTCTGCTCGACGTCGCGGACACGTTGTTAGTCTGAAGGCTTCTGACTCGACTGAAGTGATTGAAGCCGCCCAGCACCCGGTTTCAATCACTATTTTGGAATTAACCGCAGTCATGGCGAATAACAAATGGTTACGGTGGCTTACTGGGGAAGTTATTCTGACTTCTCTTTGGAAGGTAAATTCACTGATTGTAGAACACTATTTCTTTTGGAAGTTAGGATTATGTTCCAACATGGCTGTCATCACCACATGCTGATTGGCTAGAAAGCAAGGACGCAACGGTACTTATCCATAACAGGCACAGGAGTAAATCGTGCTGGGTACAGCCCGACAGGAAAAAGAGGAAGACATGCCGATTGATGCGCCTCTAGTGGAGAGGTCTGGTACTACATTATGTTTGCTGAAGAATGTGAGCGCAATATGAATGATACATGCACAGCATATTGACTGGCTCCGTGTTCGTTATCAGCATTGGCGCACATCGTTATCAGCAGCACAGCATCAGCAATGGCGCACATCTATATGTGGGCGCACCATTCCATGCAAAGAGTGATTGTGATTGTGATTGAACGCATTGTCCAAGAATGGCACCCGCGTTGAGTACTCTAACCCAAATCAAATGGTTTGCCTCTAGTATTCAACGCAGTCCAATCCGTTGAAAAAGTAGCGTCATTTTCGGATTGAAAATCAAAAATATTTTCAACATGCTGTAATTATCAGTGGATCAGCTGAAAAGCGTTAAAAAATCGAACAAGGAGTATTTATATGCAAGGTCAGAGCAACAAAATACAAATTTGTTATACATCCAGCCGGTCGTTAAAATGCATTGACTGATCTAGGCGTGTGGGGTATTTGATAATACCAATAATACTATTTTATTTCTTGTATTTTTTGTCCTAATGGTCACATTTGTATTCGGCCTACTCCCTGACGCCGTACGGAATCGGAGCCGAGGATGTAATTACCATGGTACACATGACGAGCTGCCCAGATGCATTCGCTTCAATTATCCTCCTCTCCATGCGCTACGTACGTCGCATTTGAAGTTTGAGAACCTCAGTTCGCTTTCCTGGAAAAAGCACGTCATCCATCGCGTTCGGTTCCTTTGAAGAGCCTTTAGCATACCGCTAAACGACCAATAGGACAAACACACAATATACCGTTAGATTCATTCTCAAGGACAACGGAACGATGCTACAGAATTATCGCTCGGTTGCCATGCAATCTGGGATTAATTTCCACGTTTCAGCACGCGAAGGTTTCCACAGAAAGCGCTTATGCCCGAAGGCTATGCAGCTCGTGTGAAATCAGCCTGCGATCCGTGATGGCGAGCGGCAATCTTGCTACTCTGCACTACTTTCTTCGGATTTGATGAGAGCTCAAAGCCACAGGATTTGAATTGGTTCACAGATATCTGGCTGTATCGCACACGGCACGTGTCGCTACATCGTTCGGCGGCCGCGGTATCCGGGCGCCGTCACGGCCACCAACTTACGGCATCGCCCCCGGAGCCGAGCTGCCCATGGCCGCTACACTCGGCGAGAGATGCCAGCGGCCGCTACACCCAGCGAGAGATACCAGCGGCCGCTAAAGCCGGTCAGGGATGCCAGCTGCCGCTATAGTCGGCCAGGGATACCAGCGACCGCTACACTCGGTTAGAGATGCCAGCGGCAGCCACACCCGGTTAGAGATGCCAGCGACCGCTACACTCAGCGAGAGATGCCAGCGACCGCTACACTCAGCGAGATATACCAGCGGCAACTACACCCAGCGAGAGATGCCAGCGGCAGCTACAACCGGGTAGAGATGCCAGGGGCCGCTACATTCGGAGCCAACGACCGCTATGCGATACATATAATGCAAATTATATATATATATATGTAAATTGCTCCGTGAGCACAATCGCAGAACGGGCTTCGACTTCTGCCCGTTGTAGGCTTCTATCGTCTCACAATACGCCTTCCATAGTTTGCATATTCAGCACAATACATGCATTCATGAGCATAACTCGACTAATATATGCAATATATTCAATATATTCATTAGCCAGCGCGCGACCGGACCTCGATCAGCCTTCGCCCGGCTGGGGGTTGCGGAAGATTTTCCCTGTCCCCAGTATCTCAGAACCCGTGACACTCGGATAAAACAAAGGTACCGTTTGATAACCTAAGACGATTCCGAAAGGACGCAGCCAAAATGTTGGATTTTCTACAAATATTGTTGTAACTTAGGTACTTATGACGTCGCTGAAGACGTCATGTTTTGTAGGGCCCTGGAGGTTTAATTTTTTGGGCGATTTAGCAAATTATAAATGTTCAGAATCTGGGAGAAAAGATACATCGAACGGCCATTTAGAAAAAGGAAATTGAAAGTTTCCAAATGCTCACTTTACTCGCAATTTTGGAAAAACAAATTTCCGACTTTTTTTTAATTTATCGTTGAGGCAGGTAGATCACAACCAGAAATTGGATTTCAAGTCAACTCCGCGATTTGGTGAAGTACACGGTTCTGGCCAGAATTTGTTCTCGAGTTCTTTTACGACGCATCCGACTGCTGGGTCATATGGCGTCGCCAACCTCTCACGCCGGTTGGTTGCGGGTGAACTCGACAATCCCGCTGGTTGTGGGATTTGAGCCCACAATCTACGATCTAGAGTCCAACTCCCTACCGATCGCGCTACCGCGGCCCCATGGCCGGAATTTATGAGCTTGACCCTAACGGGCAAATAAAGGTAAAAAATGACGCTAAGAAAAATCGGACAGATTCGAGATGACGTTTTGTTAGGATCGGCAATCCAAGAATGCTTTTGTCTATATATTTATTCAGGAATATGTGACGTTTTCCTAAGTGTTTTTTTAGGTAACCTAACATAGCTTGCTGTAGGTCCGTGACCTTGCAAGACCGTACGACCAGACACTAACTTTTTCAAGACGTGCTAGATGTAAAGAAAGACCACAACTGCTACCGTTTTTCAGCTCTCGTGGAAAAATCACAGGGAGGGAATAGGGTTGGTGGAATCCCCGCTCCCCATTCCCTCCCTCCCATCCCGGCCGGGCGCGGTTAAGCTTGACTCGAAAGCACTCTTCAGGTGACGCGGTGGCAGCCTTTACTACCGAGCGGATCGGGCTTCCATAAGGTCATCCCTATCAGAGGTGGATACAAGGGGCGGGATGCACTGGGGGTATGTCCCCCCCCACACACACACCATGGGAAGGTGGTGCCCCTCCGGCCGAGAAAAGGCGCCCATTTGGGAAGGCCCGAGTGCACCCCTCCCCCACTGGATTTTTTTTAGCCGGAGGCGCCCCTCCGAGAGGAAAAGGTGCCCATCAGGGAAGACTTGAGTGCAACCCCCCCCCGTCCCCTCCTCTCGAATTTTTCAGCCAGAGGTGCCCTCCACCCTCCAGATACTTTTGAAGTGGCGCCTCTCCAGACATGTGCCCCCATGACAATTGCTGGATCTGCCCTTAATCCATAGGTGTGTTGGTTGCCAGAGCATTCATATGTTGGGCGGACTGGAACACCAGGTTATGACAGCCAATAACAGCCCCCACATGTACTACAGGTATATAGATGTCATCCTGGTCAAGGGACGGACGGATCCAATAATGGCCATCGGGGGAGGGGGACACACGTCCGGGAGGGACGTGTGGGACGCCTCTAGCTGAAAAATTCGACGGGGTGCACTCGAGCCTTCCCGGAGGGGTGCCTTTTCTCTCGGAAGGGCGCCTCTGGCTAGAATATTTGGGGTGGAGTACACTTGGGCCTTCTCGGAGGGGCACCTTGCCTTCCAAAGGGCGCCTTTTCCTCTCAAAGGGGTGCTTGTGGCTGGAAAATTCGAGGGGGTGCACTCGAGCCTTCCCAGAGGAGCGCCTTTTCTCGGTTGGAGGGACGCCACCTTCCCATGGGGGGACACATGCTCCCAGTCCCCCTTGTATCTGCCCCTATCCTAGTCGGCATGACTGACACATCTGCCCTCCAGAACCTCCAACGACGCTTAGAGTACGTCGGGGTCATCTGCCCTCCAGGACCTCCAACGACGCTTAGAGTACGTCGGGGTCATCTGCCCTCCAGAACCTCCAACGACGCTTAGAGTACGTCGGGGTCATCTGCCCTCCAGAACCTCCAACGACGCTTAGAGTACGTCGGGGTCATCTGCCCTCCAGAACCTCCAACGACGCTTAGAGTACGTCGGGGTCATCTGTCGTCGAGATAAACCAAGGAGAACGTAGATAACAAAATACACTTTCTAGACAACAAAACTGAAACATTTTCATGCGGTTTTGTCACAAACGTTTTCCGGAAGCCAACGGACAGCGGTAAATGCCCTCACGACAAAAGTGAGTGCCCGGTCAGACACAAGGTCGGCGCCACCAGAGCCTATGTGCACAGAGCCATTGACCACTGTTCCTCTCGGCAGCTGGTGACGCAGGAAATCAAACGCGTGAAACAAATCCTGGCTGACATTTTCTACCCAGCTTCTGTTATACACCAAGAGATTATCAGAGCACTTGACACATACAAGCACAACACATGCTCCTAGCCAAAAGGATACAACACACCATCTCCACCACCGCAACGCCATGCACCCTGGCTGGACTCAGGATGAGACAGTTCTAAAGAAACAACTGCACCCCTACTAACGCTCAGGACAAGCTGGCACTACCCATATACTACCGCAGCCCAGCGTTCAGCCCGACCGTGAGTAAAAACCCAAACCACAACAGAACACCGCTCAAAATGTCCAGTGTAGTCTACTTCTACATGTGCATAAAGTGTACTCCCGTGTGTATAAAGAGTGTGTGCTCCCGAAAAACAGTGGGTACATTCGATCATCCCGAATACGTCCATAAGGCACCGTATGCCAATGCACTTACAACAGGGCGGGCCCCAGACTCATGCCGAACGCGACCATTGCAGCCATCTGATACGCTCCGAGGTAACTCACAACGCCAAGGTTCTCGCCACAGTCCTTGATAAGCGCCGTCTCCAAGTTCGGGAAGCTGTGTTTATCAGAGGTGAAAGAGATCAATGGCGAGACCCACTATTATTGCTCAACAGGGCAGGATACAAAGATGTCCGCGAGACGCACTATTACTCTATGATGGCCCACAGCTCATCATCAGGCGGCAGGGCGAGTGACAAAGATGTCCCGACAGCATTTGTTCTTCCTTTTGTTTTCGCGTTCAGGTAATTAATGGTCAGTATAGTATACCACGTATCGCACCATGCGTATATTTCCTGATTCCAAGCTTGTGACCGCAACACTTTTGACTCAGTCTTGGAAAAAGTCCGCTGGAGAATGAAATGTCCACAATATAATAAATACTTTGCATACATTGCTCTAGTTCCTCTGAATATTGTGCATAAACACACAAGCGATGGAAGACGTATCGTGAGACGCATAGAGTCTGTATAAGAGACAAGTCAATGTCCGTTCCGCTTCCATTGTACAGTACCTGGTAATATATCTATCTATCTATCTATCTATATATATATATATATATTTCTATATATGCAAACATACAAAAGGTGGTGTACGGCTTTGTAAGTGTGCGAGTGTGTATGTGTATGCATGCATCGATATCGCAGCTTCCAATTAATATTGCACGCGGTTGCGAAAGCTGAATCTGATATCGGTCATTTTCACGTAACGTCCAATCATCAGATCTGTTAATCACCAGAAATACAAAACATTTGAGAACAGTCTAACACATAACGATTAGCGTTGGTGTGCAGTGTTGTTGATAACAGGCGGTTTCACGCGTGCACTAGCGGGAAGTAATCGTCATGACATCCCAATGGCGGGGTCAGGGCATAATAATTACGTTGATCTGAAAGCTTTTGGTCTGTAGATTGGACCAATTTATGATATCAATAAACAAACAGAGTAGGTTCAGTTACCTAATACGACAAGTTTTTGGACTAGTAACAGATTGTGTATGCACAAACCCTGAAAATGTACACCCACATCCGCGCCTGGGACGTCATCTAGTCGGAAATCTGGAAGTCAGACCAAGCGAGCCTGACTTCGGAAGTAAACTCAATGACAACAGCTGTTTGTCGAATTCAGCGGTCTTCAAATGCCAAATTTTCCGAGCACTCGACCGCTCTGATCAATATCGCCAGCCAGCTTCAACTGCAGTAAGTGATTGGCCCTTTATGATAGCTGGGACGAATCATAATCCACGTTTCAAAATATGACGTCATTATTTGTGCTCTGATTGCATCATTTACGGTTGAAATATGTAGGCGTGCCAATAAACAAGTTTGTCTCAGATGCGCATATTTTGGATGTATTGCGGTTTTTTGGGTGCTGTAAACAATTCATGCTTTGTTCTTTCTTGCGTGTATGATATTTAAAGACAAGGATCAATTGCCCTCCCCACAGTAGGGGTTATTCAGGTAGGAGTACAGCAACATTTAAAAACGGAGCCACGTATGGTGCGGCACAGCGGATGCCATTACAACTGTACACAACCCGCTTGTAAAGTGGAGAGAATTTAATATTTTCGGGAGCGTCAAGAGGGAATCGTGGCATCTGGAAATGATGTATTTCAATATTTATTCATAATACAGGTACTTCACAGCCATAAAATAAAACGTAAAAGGAAAAATATTCATCCGCAGGATATATACTACCACATTCTCCCTAATATTGTATATTTGCTGGTAATCCAACGGCAAATTTATTTTCTATCCGACAACTCCTACCTCCTGGCCATGGTGCCAAATGCGGCCAGATTGGCTAGTTGCTTCCGTGAATTGAGCGCCTTTTTCAAACAGTGCCACAATTTGAATATGTTGTTTGAGTTTAATATTGAATTTATTACTTCATAGTTAAAACTTCTTGAACATTCCATATATACAGATAAAGTACATATATTTAAATGATATGCCCTTCATACTAGACGAAGTCATCGACATTGCATCCCGGTGCTTATTGGCCGTCGTGAAAAGGGCTAACGTCAACCTGTGCTCGTGCAACCCTCCACCACCGTCCGTTGTCTGGCACTAATGTTCCGAAGCAAGGATTTGACCGTCACTTCCGGTTCAAGCCACAATTGACATTACACGGAATTGGGCGGATCGGGTGGTTAGGACGAAGTGGCCGGCGCACGCTGTAAACTGAGGTCTAACCAGCGGCGTTTCAAGAAGGATGCAGGGCTCAGATTGTCTTCATGAGCCGCGCTTACAAACCCGATTGTTGCGGTCAATTTAGCCGGATCAGGTCTGTGAGCGGATCGCCACGCAAACTGTGCATCTATTGCAACGGGTCGGCACAACACGACAGCCACTTTGCCGTCAGTCGCCGTTACGCTGCCGACGCCGGAGGCGGTCTCGCTGGCGGCAGATTGTCCTGATGCTCCGAACTGAGCAGAGCGGAGCAGGGGAGGAACAGCGAGAGCTCCAGGTGGCCGCTCGATGGCCACTCGGTCGTCATTGCCAGGACAGCTTGCCGGCGGCCAGGGGCGTCGCGTTGGCGAGGTCACACGCGGTCGGAGCATGCCACGCCGCCCACCGTGACCGGCCACTCCAGAGCGCCGCGTGCCACTCCGCCCACCGTGACCGGCCACTCCAGAGCGCCGCGTGCCACTCCGCCCACCGTGACCGGCCACTCCAGAGCGCCGCGTGCCACTCCGCCCACCGTAGCCGGCCACTCCAGAGCGCCGCGTGCCACTCCGCCCACCGTAGCCAGCCGTCTCAGAGTGCCGCGTGCCATCCACCCACTGTGACCGGCCACTCCGGAGTGCCGCGTGCCCGGCGCCGTTTCCGCCGACGCGAATGAGATGCGCGACAGCGGCGCGTAATGAGAGCGGTCGTGGGTGCCGGGTGAAAATCGACGGTCCTCCGCGGCGGGACGTTCCCGCCATAATTTGCCGCTTTGCATACGCCTGTTGTGCGGCGGAATACGTTAGCGCCGCGCTCCGGTCGGGCGCAGAAATAATGATGGATACGCGTGGCTGGGCCGACAGGTGCCGTAGCTGGCGGCGCGGCGACCTTCGCCATCCTGGCTCCTCTCAGGTGGGCGGCGCAGCTGACCGTCCGACTCGAGTGGCAAGCGATGGCTGGCCACTGACGAATACACACAAACGATGGCTGGCTGGCCACTGACGAATACACACAAACGATGGCTGGCTGGCCACTGACGAATACACACAAACGATGGCTGGCTGGCCACTGACGAATACACACAAACGATAGCTGGCTGGCCACTGACGAATACACACAAACGATAGCTGGCTGGCCACTGACGAATACACACAAACGATGGCTTGCTGACCACTGACGAATACACACAAACGATGTCTGGCTGGCCACTGACGAATACACACAAACGATAGTGGCTGGCCACTGACGAATACACACAGACGATAGCTGGCTGGCCACTGACAAATACACACCAACGATAGCTGGCTGGCCACTGACGAATACACACAAACGATGGCTTGCTGGCCACTGACGAATACACACAAACGATGTCTGGCTGGCCACTGACGAATACACACAAACGATGGCTTGCTGGCCACTGACGAATACACACAAACACGATGGCTGGCTGGCCACTGACGAATACACACAAACGATGTCTGGCTGGCCACTGACGAATACACACAAACGATGGCTGGCTGGCCACTGACGAATACACACAAACGCAATACACAAAACGTTGGCTGGCTGGCCACTGACGAATACACACAAACGATGTCTGGCTGGCCACTGACGAATACACACAAACGATGGCTGGCTGGCCACTGACGAATACACACAAACGATGTCTGGCTGGCCACTGACGAATACACACAAACGATGGCTGGCTGGCCACTGACGAATACACACAAACGATGGCTGGCTGGCCACTGACGAATACACACAAACGATGTCTGGCTGGCCACGACGAATACACACAAACGATGGCTGGCTGGCCACTGACGAATACACACAAACGATGGCTGGCTGGCCACTGACGAATACACACAAACGATGGCTGGCTGGCCACTGACGAATACACACAAGCGATGGCTGGCTGGCCACTGACGAATACACACAAATGGAAGTCTCACGAAATATATGTGCGGGGGAAAGTTTGGCTGGAGATAAATGATTTGAGGCGAATAATTTTGTTCTCCCACTTATTTAAAGTAGTAACTGTATGACTCCGCCACTTCGCCACTCCGGCCGAGTACCGCCTCCGAGACATCGACTGTGCTTCCTATGACATGTCGCCTGCTAGACATCGACTGTGCCTCCTATGACATGTCGCCTGCTAAACATCGAATGTTCCTCCTATGACATATCGCCTGCTAGACATTGAATGTGCCTCCTATGACATTTTGCCTACTAGACATCAAATTGCTCTCATCAGACGTTTAACACAGCTCTTCAAATGTGGAGCATAGATATCCAGACGTGAACATTTCACACACGAAGCAACACTCCTCCGATATGCTGAGGTTGACATTCCCTGTCATAGGACCGCACCTTTTACACGTGGTAAACAGCTCGCTAAGATCTGGAGAGGTGCCGGCTGAGTGGAAGGAAGCGATTGTGTTACCTTTGCACAAAAAGGTGATCGCACTGACCCAGCTAACTTTGGCCCATTTCAATTCTCAATGTCGTTGGCAAACTATGTGAAAAACTGGTAAATTTGCAGTTGTCGGCTTATTTGGATAGAAATCATGTATTTGTTAGAAACCAACACGGCTTTCGCTCCGGCCACTCAACCGAAACCGCCATGTTGGAGACAATGTCGTACTTGACGTCAAACCGCGATCGTGGTCAGATTTCCGTCTTGTTGACCGCTGATACGTCCCGTGCCTTTGATTCGGTGGAGCACGACCGTCTTCTGGACAAACTCGGTTGGTACGGGATCAGTGACCACTGGTTCAGGGACTGGCTGAGTGACCGCACCCAAAGAATAAAGGACAGTTCCGCTGGACCCCTGCCGGTGACGCACGGCGTCGTCCAGGGTCCCAGCTGGGACCAAAATTATTTTTGATTTTCACTAATGATCTGGTCTCACATCAAAATTGTGGTAAGCAAGTTTCATATGCAGATGACATTCAATTTTTGGACTCTGATTCGGATATTTCCAGGCTTATACAGCGTGTCGAAGACACACTCAGCGTCGCCCAAAATTGGTTCACTCAGAGTCGACTCAAAATTAACCCAAGCAAAACTGAGCTCTTGATCATTAAACCCCTGAGCAAAAAGTCAGCCCCGTTCAGCATCCAGTTCGGAAACAACAAAATTGAGGCTTCGCCTCACGCTAAGATTCTAGGGGTATTCGTGGATTCCGCTCTTACATGGGAAAAGCAAGTGTCGCAGGTCACTCGGCGGTGTTATTTTGTTCTCGTCGGGTTATCAAAATTACGTCACAAAATTCCGCGTGAGACAAAGAAACTTCTTGTTCAGGTTCTCGTTTTCCCACACCTTCAGTATTGTTTGACAGTTTGGGGAGGTTGTGACAAATCGCAGAAATACAGAATTCAAAATATCATAAATTTCGGCGCTCGTATCGTTTCCGGCCAGCACAGACGAGAACACAAAACGCCCACCCTTGAGGCGCTGGGCTGGCCGAGGGTCGAGAGGATGGTCGAAGAGCGGGATATCGCCATGGTCGAGAGGCTCTTGTCTACATCCGTCCCTCCTAGCTTGGCAGAGTGTCTCACCCGTCGTGACGAAGTCTCCAGTAGGCGGACACGAGGTACAGACGCAGATATGCTCGAGCTACCTAGGATTAGGACTGAATTCGCCAGACACAACTTCCCATACAGGGCAATCGCGGCTTGGAATGAGAAGTTGAGGAAGGATGCTGGCCACCCGTGATATAGTGCTGCATGCGCTCATCTCAAATGTGCTTTATGATTGTTAGATTTTAAATCAGGAGACGGTCAGTAGGCATTTTATCTTATATTTTCAACTGTGATTTGACGAGAGGGCTGAAAGGCCATGACGTACATGCCTTGTTTCTACATTGCCTGGACTATGGAGACCTCAATATATGATTGATTGATTGATTGAAAGATCGGGCATAGATCATTCGAGCCGTGGAGAAGAGCTCTTCAGATGTGACTTAGGTACTGCTTTTCGGGCTTGGAGCACATCCTTACAGGTGTGAAGATCAAGCATGACATCAGATGCAAGTGCAGCTGAAGTGTCAGGTGACGACATGTGCTGCTCAGGCCTATATGACAGCTGAGCAGCCTGTTGGGTGGTTGTCGGTAGGTGCTGGTACGTGATGTCAGGTGACGACATGTGCTGCTCAGGCCTATATGACAGCGGGCCTGAGCAGCCTGTTGGGTGGTTGTCGGTAGGTGCTGGTACGCGATGTCAGGTGACGACATGTGCTGCTCAGGCCTATATGACAGCGGGACTGAGCAGTCTGTTGGGTGGTTGTCGGTAGGTGCTGGTACGCGATGTCAGGTGACGACATGTGCTGCTCAGGCCTATATGACAGCGGGACTGAAAAGTCTTTTGGGGGTTGTTGTAGGTGTGTGCTGGTACGTGATGTCAGGTGACGACATGTGCTGCTCAGGCCTATATGACAGCGGGCCTGAGCAGCCTGTTGGGTGGTTGTCGGTAGGTGCTGGTACGCGATGTCAGGTGACGACATGTGCTGCTCAGGCCCGCCTTGTGGAGGCAGGTAATTGCTGTCCAACAATGGAATACCGGACTTGTCTTCATTTGATGCTGCCAATAAGAAATTAGCTAAAACTGTTCTAAGCGTGTCGTGTTAACGTGACCACTTCCGACTAAACGTACTGAAAGTGAAGTGTACCTGAAAAGTGTCATGAAAACGGCTAACAAAGCTTTTCAGGGCACCTTTTGTATCGTATCGCTGAATCGTGTGCTCCATACACTTATTCACGGTGTAGCATTTCAGATTTCGCGTCACTCACACAAACACCAATGCACACAAATGCACGCAACTTTCGGGCAAATAAATAAGTCGTTACGTGTGACGCTGTGGGACTGCAGTAGGGATGACACTGCCCGGTAGGAGGCACCGCGCCATCTCAGCCTGGTAGGTGTGACGCTGTGGGACTGCCGTAGGGATGACACTGCCCGGTAGGTGTGACGCTGTGGGACTGCAGTAGGGATGACACTGCCCGGTAGGAGGCACGCGCCATTCTGCCTGGTAGGTGTGACGCTGTGGGACTGCAGTAGGGATGACACTGCCCGGTAGGTGTGACGCTGTGGGACTGCAGTAGGGATGACACTGCCCGGTAGGAGGCACCGCGCCATCTCTGCCTGGTAGGTGTGACGCTGTGGGACTGCAGTAGGGATGACACTGCCCGGTAGGTGTGACGCTGTGGGACTGCAGTAGGGATGACACTGCCCGGTAGGAGGCACCGCGCCATCTCTGCCTGGAACGTCCTCAGCGACGGAGCTGACGGGGCTGACGGGCGGAGGTAGGCAGTTCCACGGTGTGACGCTGTGGGACTGCAGTAGGGATGACACTGCCCGGTAGGAGGCACCGCGCCATCTCTGCCTGGTAGGTGTGACGCTGTGGGACTGCAGTAGGGATGACACTGCCCGGTAGGTGTGACGCTGTGGGACTGCAGTAGGGATGACACTGCCCGGTAGGTGTGACGCTTGGAACTGCAGTAGGGATGACACTGCCCGGTAGGTGTGACGCTGTGGGACTGCCGTAGGGATGACACTGCCCGGTAGGAGGCACCGCGCCATCTCAGCCTGGAACGTCCTCAGCGACGGAGCTGACGGGGCTGACGGGCGGAGGTAGGCAGTTCCACGTGGCGGCGACTCGGTAAGAGAGCATGTGCTGGACGGTTACCAGCCTACACCTAGAGAGGTGTTGGTGGCCAGCCAGGTCCGCACGCGCTTCACACTGGCAGACTTCAGCCCGCCCACGGAACAATGAGCCGATGGCAGGCGGATAGTGAGGCTCACTCGGCACCTCCGTAACGTCCCAGGGCCGGCATGGTGCAGGCTTAGTACCGGCTTAGTGCCGGCACGATGCAGGCTTAGTGCCGGCACGATGCAGGCTTAGTACCTGCTTAGTGCCGGCACGATGCAGGCTTAGTGTCGGCACGATGCAGGCTTAGTACAGGTTTAGTGCCCGTACAATGCAGGCTTAGTACGGGTTTAGTGCCGGCACGATACAGGCTGCTTTTCAGGTGTTCGAAAATATACCGAAGACGAGTGAAGGTTCACAAGCTGCAGCAGCAGAGGCCCAGCAAAGCATCGCTGGACCGCCTGAGTCGGGATGCCGTTCGGTGCCACCGCACGGAAACTGCTGATGCAACGGACGACGATAATGCTACACACTCTGCCGGCGTCACAGTGTGGAGATGAAACGCTGTCGAGCACACGATGAGCGGTCTGGGGAGAGGGCAGTCAGCAGCGTCACTCGGGGGTCAGTCACTATATGCGGGCAGACAGTTGCGAAGAACTCGTTGAAGTCATTTGGCATTTTCGTTGTATTATCATCATCAGCTGGAGGTCTCGAGTCGGCCGGACGGTGCTAATGATGAAGCGCTCGACGCGAGGCCAGAGTTCGCGTCGCCGCCTTGCTGTCAGCTGACAACAAATAAACTGACGTCTCGCCACGGCTATCTGGATCTTCATTGCGTTATGGTGTCTCTTAAAGTCGACGCGAGACTCCGATGTCTGCAGACTGCGCCAGGAGTCGGAGCGTAGTCGCGCTCCGCGATGAGCTCCCGTAGGCGGGCGACGTTGTGCAGCCACGGACATCGCGACACAGCCGGCGCATACTGTCCTCAGGGCAGTAGGTGTTGACGACAGCATGCCAGACCCGCAGGAAACGCTCCAGCTTCCCGTCAACGTCAGCCGTGCAGTGCATCGGATCCCAGTCCGCTCAGAGGAGGTCCAGACAGATGACGGCGTTCCAGCCGACACGCCCTCAGTCAGGGACAGCGCGCTTCCTGGACCGACGGCGGACCCGACCCACCGCAGCGCTGAACACGACCGGCTGATGGTCGCTGATGGCATCGGCGATGGTGCTGACAGTTGGCAGATGTTGGTGATGATGTGTTCCAGCGCAGCCCCAGCTCATGCCCTGAGGGAAGTCAGCTGGTTTACGAGCTGGATTGTGTTCATTTGCTCAAGTAGCCTCAGGTACCGCCTGAGATCCGGAGCATCTGGGGTGAGGATGTTAAAGTTGGCGTCGCCCATGAGGTAGACGGGTTTGTTAGTGCAGCTTGCTGCCTGCAGCTGCCCCTGCAGTCGGTCAAGGCTGGCGGTGACGGGAGTAGATGGTTGGAGGTAGATATCTCCGAAGGTGACTGGTCAGCGAGTAACATCACCGAGAACCACAGCGTCTCGTCTCAGCTGTCCGGAATCGTCAGTCTCTCCCACTTGGCTTCCTCTCGCAAAATGATGGCGACACCCCCAGCGACTCGTCCCACTCGGTCGCACCTGACGATACTATATCCCGGAAACGGGAAAAAAGAGTCTAGGATGTTTCCGTTCTGCCATGTCTCAGACAGACACAGGATGTCCAAGTGATGGCTTTTTGGCAGCAGATTGATTTCGTTGAGTTTTAACGGGTTCAGGGACTGCACATTTAGCATTGCCAGCTTAGGAGATCCTTAACTGCATTCTGAATTTGAGCTAGATTTAACAGTAGATTAACATAATTAATGGAATAGTGTGTGCCTGCGTACCGGCATGATACAAATTAATCATCATTTCACTCGCGTTTTTATAACCCCACGTACACATTTGTTCTATTCGTCAGGATACGTTTGCATTGCCAAATTCCTTCGAGAAACTATGGCATTGTTCTACAATGAGCCGCCAAACCATGAGCTTTCGGAACTGGCAATGACATGACAGTGGATGTGAGGCCTGCTGAGGAATTACAGGTGGATACTGCCAGATGAAGCCATGTTGCAATATGCATATACATTTCCATCTATGTACATATATATATATATATATATATATATATATATATATATATATATATATATATATATATATATATATATATATATATCTATATCTATATCTATATATATAGATATATATGTATATATATGTATGCATATATATATATATATATATATATATATATATATATATATATATATATATATATATATATATATATATATATATATATATATATATATATATATATATGTATATATATATTATATATATATATTATATATATATATATATATAAATATATATAAGCATTTATACCGGGAATGTTATGTGCTTGACTATTAGACCAGGGTATCGCTACCATTACGTTTTAAGTTGCATCATGCCATTGACTTGAATGTTGATGTTAAGGGGCAATGCAGAGCAATCAGATAATAATTTTGGACGGGCTAAAGTGGATTGGTAAAAAACGCAAATTTGGGAAGTTCAGCGATAACTTTCCGCATAATGATTGGATATATGATGGATGAATGATTGGATAAAAGAACGGAGAACATTGCGCTCTGATTAACGTCCCATTTTGTACGCGGTTTTCGACGCTCAACCACTTAGAACCTTTTATTTCCATCTAAAAGTTATGCATTTCTGGAATCACAACCTGTATGGTTAGTCTGAGATGTGCCAGTGAATTTGAAATATTTTGGTTCAATCACACCGGAATGTCTGTTTCTCCTCGATATGCAGTTGCCTAGGCAGCCTGGGCCGTGACGATGCACTGACGGCACGTTCCACTCTCGGCGTCGTGCTGTGGTACTGGCATCCCTGGATGTGGATTGAGAGCGCATACTACGAACTCCACTTGGCATGAACCCCGATCTTACTTGATCGGGGTTGCAGTAAAGGTTCGTTCTATGTTCCTTAGGAAGTCATGACCTAACTCTTTGACGCCGGTCTAGAAGTCTAGCATCACGTACATGCCACTGGGATAGGGCCACGATGTCATGTCCGTGTCTGGCTTTTAAAGGTGAATGGCGTGGCACCGAGTGACATCTAACGACCTAACGACTGAAAAACATGGCTAAAGATTCATAATTGCACTGAATGACATATGCTAACGTTTAGTAGAGGGTCGGCGGTGAGCAATCAGACATCTCGCGAACCACAAAGGCCGAGGACGCGAAAGTTCCAGGGAGTGAGGACGGAGCATGGAAAGTTTCTCATCGAACGTCAACAATGCAGCAGGATAACCATCAAGTGATCCTAAATATACGGACGTTGAGCTGAAGGAAGTCGTTTGTGAAACGATTTAGGAGCGATATCCGCAAACGCAAGGTGACAGCACAAAAGCTTTGGCTTCTTGTGGGATTCGAGCCATCGAATGACGGTAATTTTCGAACCTTACCTTAAAAATGCTACAGATCACTTAGATGCAAGCAGGTGCACAAGCAATTCATGTTCGCACAGCTAAGTGACAAAGCAATGATCCAGCTAATTTTCCTGTCGGCCATCTGCAAAATAAGTGTAACGCCCGATGCACGCTCTACACATTATGCGCTGAGATATGTGAGCCAGCTATCCAAACCATGCCTATAGACGCTCTAATCATGGCCACACATCATGTGCAGAGATGCCTGACCAGCCTCTAGGGCAACGTGCAAAGCCGCGCATCACGTGCGGATTTTCGGTGGGCAGGTGAGCGCACTTGATAATAGACACTTACGGCTTCAGGTGTTAGTCCCTGAGCAGGTAACGGAACGGCACTATGACAGTAAGCCGAGTGCACGATTCTTGCGCTGCGTCTCCTCCTACTCAATCCATGCTTATTCATAAATTGACACTGCGAAACTTACCAGGCATTACTGAATTTTAACTTGTTAATTTGGTGGGATCATTTTGTGTCCATTGACGCGCGCATGGAATGCCTTGCTTGTTTTAATGTTGGGGTTTTGTGGGCTTCATTGGCGTAGACAATTCGTGCACTAGCTTTGAAATTACCAAACAGTTGCTTTTAGCCATGCCAGTAATACAGCTATTGTCCTCCCATGAAAACAATTACCCTTTTCGCCTGTTATTCGAGAAAATAGGCGGCAACGTTGGGACGAACGCAGTCCTCCAGCAAGCATACCTTTTACTCTGCCTTTCAACGATATCATTTTCTTTAGCAATTATGCGTGGCAAAACACATTATACAGACATCATCACATACAGTGCGAATTGCTACCTAATAGTTAGACGTCGACTGTAGTCTGTCACCCCTACCCCTCCCCCCAAAAAAGAGAAAGGTTCTTTTATTTATTTGTTACAAATGGCATCACAGTTTCCTGGAGAGTGCAGGCAGGTTTTCAAACACCACGGTATTTTGCGACCATTTTAACGTTTTGTCTATACTTTTTGCAATTTACTGGGATGGCTATCTGAACTCGACGGATAACACCAGAGCGGCTCGCCCGTGCACCACCTGCCGTATATCTTTATATATTCGGATTGATGACGGCGCTGATGGCTCCAGGATGGCTCCAGGATGTGAGCGGCATCAGGCATTCCGGTCATGGCCAGCAAATGATTCCAGGAGGAATGTTCGTTAGCAAATGTTCGTATGCGAACAGGTTTTTATAAATGTGTATACCGGCAAATGTTCGCAAGCACAATCGTTCGTATTGGAAAATGCTCCTGTGCGCAGACTGTAGCCTACACAACATAGCCTAGCATATGTTGCATATGCATATCCTGACCACTGGTAGGCCCGGGGAGGGGGAGGGGGCACAGGAGCACGGACCCCTGTCTGATCGAAGAACGGTACTCCCTGATTGGGAAACATCCCCCTTCCTGAAGTGACTCAATGTTGACCAAATGTGCAAAAGTCATTACATTTGTCGTAGTTCAGTGAAATGAGAATATAAGAAGTTGGGCCTAAAATTAACCATAGGTAATCATGTTTCAACTTCCCATAAATTTTGGGTTTTCAGCCTGAATTCGGAACGAGCTGAAACGGAATCCATATCCGTCACTAAATGCTTTTAGGAACAACATCAAATGTAAATAAATGTTATATGTTTATGTTCTCCTCGATAATGGAACAAAAATCTAGAAGCTATGTTACAATAAATATATATCGTGTACAGTTCTTCCTCAAATAAAAAAAGCTGATGTGTTGCTTTTTTTTTGAAAAGGTTTGAACCAGAAGATACACTTGGCATACAAAACTTTTTGTAGATTCCATTTTCGGATCATCGAATAAAAGGCGACCGTATGATAGATACTCTGCATCCACCACGAAGGCACCTATCCGTCTCCCACGCTGGGTCTTAAGCGGGCGGATTTCTAGACGTATTCATTGCTAGTGACAACTTACAGAACCGACTACAAATTTGTTCCGTGATTCAGTCATGACCAAGGCCCTCTCCAGCATGTTTTCTAGAGAAGGACGCTGTAACTCTCAGTCAGGGCCCTGTTACCCATTGCTTTAGCATTACCAGTAGGCCAGAGCCTGGCTCCATCGGATGGTGATCCCGTAGTCGCCAATGGTCGCCATTCCCCTCCCATACGGTGAAAATTACTTAGAGAAGAGGGCCTGGTCACAACGTCTTGATGCAATCAGACAGGCAACTCACATGGCCCAGGAACTGTGACGTGCTGCTCACAGCTACTCACGTGGACAACAAAACGATATGCAGACCACTTGTGTAGCAACAGAACCAGAACAGGGAGACCACCCGACGCGTGGACGCTGTTTCCAAGAGTCGGAGGAGGAGGTGCAGGTTTGCACACTCCCGATTGACACGTTCATCAATTCCTCTGACCAGTCGTGACCGCACAGCGGTCCCAGTCTTCTCCAGCCGTTCGGCAGCGGTCTGCATCTGTGCTACGCTGAAGCGCCAATGTAAATAAGACCGCTTTGTCTTGGGCTTGCCGACAGGCTTGTTGCCAGCTGTATAATTACGACACCCTGGTGAGCTGCAGCTGCTCATCGTGTGCCTCCACGGCGGGGAGCACACAACTACAGACGTCGCATGGCAACGAGACGCTAACTATTGGCTTGTCGCGGCCGGCTGACAGTCAGTCGAAGCTTGTCACCATGGCAACACGACGCTAACTGCTTGTTGCGGCCGGCTGACAGTCAGTCGAAGCCCGTCACCATGGCAACACGATGATGTTTGCTTGTCGTGGCCGGCTGACAGACAGTCGAAGCCCGTTACCATGGCAGCGCAATGCTGTTTGCCTGTCACGTCCGGCTGACAGACAGTTGAAGCCCGTGGTTGATTGGGAGCAGAAATACGTAATTTTTCGACGCTGATGGCTGATGTTTTTCGAGCATCGCAGTCTGAAAACACCCATCACCAACTCCCCAGCCAGCCAAAACACCCGGTGTACATGCTCTGTGCGGACATTGTTTTGTCTGAGCATTTGATGCGCTATGACATCTCAGTCATGGATGGAGAAGTTTTGAAGTTATTAGTGGGGTACAACGCATGGATGCAATGAGCAATGAGCAAATTTGATGGGTGGGGCCTGCCCCATAGAGTCCCATGTTAAGACAGCAAGAAGTTGCTGGGGCTAAGGCAAGGATGGTGGGGCCCAGGCTCCACCAATGGTATAAGAAACTCTACCCCTGATCTCAGTAATATTCCGTCGGCTTCTGACACTTGCGTCTGTGTTCGCGTTCATGCTTGATTAACAAAGACCCACCTATGCATATTGAGATTCTCGCTAGCACAGCACAGTGTGGGTTTGTTATAAGGTCGGGGGCCTGAGTTATTCTTATGTGAATTATAACCTTATTAAGCTATTATATTACAAGCATTCTTGTTATTTTCCACACAGTCACAGGATTGCTACACAAGATAGCTCGATTTCTTGCAAGCACTCACAGGATAGCTAGCCGTTCCCACATTTCAGCTGGAGGAGCAGGCTGCAGCAAGGTGACCTCCACCATCTGCCCTGACAAGATAAGACTCCAGTCGCAAACCCTCTCACGCAAACCCCCTGGCTCTCCAGCGCTGGAGAGCCAGCTGACAAGTGGCAACAACATTTCGGGGACGTTTCGAGGCAGCGGTGTTCGGGCCACTAGCTCGAGAGTTGAAGGGTGAACGTTTGCTGTCGAACCGAAATTCCTTGGGGCTACAAAACTTCCACCTTGAAGGTGGAAGTGTCGGTAAATCCAAAAATCTTCCTTAGCATAGCTGATTGCCTCGTTGATTTTGATAACTTCGGGACACAGCAGCTTCACTTATACCCTCGTGCCCTGGATGTGCCACAACAAACATTTCGATTAAATGTACCGAAGCGACTAATGTTCGAACTACAGAGATGGTACTCAGAGTGGTTGGCCGTGTCCTCATAAGCCTGCGCCGGTGATTGATATCAGGTGTAATGGCCGCTGCTGAAGCACCATCACATTTGTGGAGTAAACGTCTTGGTTGACCTCAGTGACCCCACAATAAACCTCACTTAGCATGTGGGCTGTGCACTTCACAGTGTCGTGGAGGCTGTGCACGCGACTGACACCAGACGCGGCTCCGACGCCCTGACCCGGACGCGAACATCTGGTCAGTACACCCAGCTGTTCAAGACACGGTCTTGGCGTGACGTACATGAGGGATTATTGCCGTCATTGATCCACGATTTATGTGGCTTGCACCACGCCAACCGTCGCCCCCCCCACACACAATCTCTCTGTCTCTGTACCCTCTCTCTGGCACCGTTATCTATAGCATTGTGCTCGACCATGCACATTGCAGGCACAAGCTTCCTGCAATCACGAGCAGGATACATACAAGATGGAGCAGCGGAAAGCTGGATGATTTGAAAAAGGCTTTGAAATCCAGAAACTGATGTTTTTATAGCTGCTACGGCAAGTTCACTTCCGGATACAATTCTCCTCAATGCCAAGTACAGCTTTATTATTGCGAGTCCAGTATGCAATGCGAGCGGAACTGTTTGCTTAAGAACATTTGAATTGAACATGCCACATCCTACAGACAACAAATGCTCTCCTATTTTCTCGATTCGAATCAATTGTGGAACGATGAAAACATGCTGGTTTGCCATCTGGTTAGGTCAGTGGTTAACGCACTGAACCTACAAAGGTCTTCCCGTCTTGTCACAACGCGCGAGTCCCTTCCCGCGCTCGCTACTAACGCCTACGGCTGAGATTGCCAGTTGTCAACTGACCAGGCAAGGTCGGGGACGCATGAAGCACCAGGTGGCCGTGCCGGACTATTTCAGTACGCTAAGCTCTCGATCAAAATTATGCCATAGAACTGGAAATTCCCGACCGGAAGGTGGGTCCATGGCCAACGCAATAAGCTTCGGCTTAGCATTGACTATAATTCTGTAAAGCCCGAACAACAATTCGACCTAAGAGTGTGATTATGAAAAGCTAGTGCTCATGCAAGTATTTATGGGGACTTCCTCGGGAATTATGGTGGGTTGATGGACGGATGATGGAATGATGAGCACTCTCAGTAAGAGGACGAGATATTACCTTTGCCAGCTGACGAACAGTGGCATCCTACCGATGTACATGCCGGCTCAGCTAACGCATTTGGCAGCAAACCACAGTTTTATTAATCTTTTAGGGTTAAATATCATATCAGACAATACAAAATATTGTACGCTATTCTCAAATGTACATAGTTAGCAACATTTCTTGTCTAATACATATTTTGCAATGTGCAGTGTTATACGGCCACCGCCAATGACCTACAGCGGTGCATGTATACATAACACCGAGCTTTCGGCCAGGCTCCCAGTATTGATACTACATCACTATTGGCGTCCTGCCAGTAGTAGTACACCAACGGACCGTTGGCATCCTGCCAGTGATAGTGCAGGTACGGATCGTTGGCGTTCTGCCAGTGACAGTACAGGCAGGGATCGTTGACGACCTGTCAGTAGTAGTACACCAACGGACCGTTGGCATCCTGCCAGTGACAGTACACCCACGGACCGTTGGTGTCCTGTCAGTGACAGTACACCCACGTACCGTTGGTGTCCTGCCAGTGATGGGACAGGCACGGACCGTTGGCGTCCTGCCAGTGATAGTGCAGGTACGGACAGTTGGCGTCCTGCCAGTGATAGTGCACGCAGGGACCGCTGGCATCCTGCGAGTGATAGTGCAGGTACTACACCACCGTTGGAGTCCTGCCAGTGACAGTGCAGGTACTACACCACCGTTGGAGTCCTGCCAGTGACAGTGCAGGTACTACACCACCGTTGGAGTCCTGCCAGTGACAGTGCAGGTACTACACCACCGTTGGAGTCCTGCCAGTGACAGTGCAGGTACTACACCACCGTTGGCATCCTGCCAGTAATAGTGCAGGTACTACACCACCGTTGGAGTCCTGCCAGTGACAGTGCAGGTACTACACCACCGTTGGCATCCTGCCAGTAATAGTGCAGGTACTACACCACCGTTGGAGTCCTGTCAGTGATAGTGCAGGTACTACACCACCATTGGCATCCTGTCAGTGATAGTACAGGTACTACTCCACCGTTGGCGTCCTTCCAGTGATAGTACAGGCAGGGACCGTTGGCGTCCTGCCAGTGACAGTGCAGGTACTGCACCACCGTTGGCGTCCAGCCAGTGACAGCACACCCACTGACCGCTGGCATCATGCCAGTGATAGTGCAGGCACTACATCACCGTTGGCGTCCTGCCAGTGATAGTACAGGTACTACTCCACCGTTGGCGTCCTGCCAGTGATAGTACAAGCAGGGACCGTTGGCGACATGCCAGTGACAGTGCAGGCAGGGACCGTTGGCATCCTGCCAGTGATAGTACAGGTACTATACCACCGTTGGCGTCCTGCCAGTGATAGTACAGGTACAATACCACCGTTGGCGTCCTGCCAGTGATAGCACACACACCGCTGACATCATGCCAGTGATGACCGCCGTTAGCATCCTGTCGGTGATAGTACAGGTACTACTCCACCGTTGGCGTCCTGCCAGTGATAGTGCAGGCACTACACTACCGCTGCTTGGCGTTCTGCCGGTGATAGTACAGACACTACACCATCGTTCATGTCCTGCCAGTGACAGTACAGGCAGGGACCGTTGGCGTCTTGCCAGTGATAGTATAGGCAGGGACCGTTGGCGTCCTGCCAGTGATAGTGCAGGTACTGCACCACCGTTGGAGTCCTGTCAGTGATAGTGCAGGTACTACACCACCGTGGAGTCCTGTCAGTGATAGTGCAGGTACTACACCACCGTTAGAGTCCTGCCAGTGATAGTGCATGTACCACACCACCGCTGGCGTCCTGCCAGTGATAGTGCAGGTACCACACCACCGTTGGAGTCCTGCCAGTGATAGTGCAGGCACCACACCACCGTTGGCGTCCTGCCAGTAATAGTACAGGTACTACACCACTGTTGGCGTCCTGCCAGTGATAGTGCAGATACCACACCACCGTTGGCGTCCTGCCAGTTATAGTACAGGTACTACACCGCCGTTGGAGTCCTGTCAGTGTTAGTGCAGGTACTACACCACCGTTGGCGCTTCTCACGGCCAAAGCTGGCTCGCTATGTGGTCGGGAATGCCAGCGATGTTGCTGCTGTGCCTGTCTATTGATCATATCTCATTGCTTTTAGGCGGTTGATGTGACAGGAAATGCGATGTCGACTGGACGGTAGGCTGCTGTTGCACGGACCAATGCCGAACAAAAGGAGGCGAGCGTGACTCGTAGAGGATGAGATCATCTAGGTCAATTACCCATCAGGTCAGTCTAGATCAACTATCCCTCTTTCTCATGAACAACAGCGCTGAGCGTTTGTTGCTGGTCTTTGGACACACAAATGGAACGCTTCTCTGTATATGATACAAATTATCAGTATTTCGGTGAAGGAATTTCTGGTTCAACTATTTTCAGCCTTCATTAGACCGTGCATCTCTTTGTTCTAGATCAAATAGGTCTTTTTATCGGAGAACGGCCTGAGGAATTTGTAGAGTGATGAATTCGAGCGTAACGTTAGGTAATCTGATCAACTTAATGGCCTCAGTTTATTAAGGCCGTATAGCTTACTATCTACATCTCAGGGCTACCTTAACATTAAGGCCGTATAGCTTATTACCTACATCTCAGGGCTACCTTAACATTAAGGCCGTATAGCTTATTATCTACATCTCAGGGCTACCTTAACATTAAGGCCGTATAGCTTATTACCTACATCTCAGGGCTACCTTAACATTAAGGCCGTATAGATTATTATCTACATCTCAGGGCTACCTTAACATTAAGGCCGTATAGCTTATTACCTACATCTCAGGGCTACCTTAACATTAAGGACGTATAGTTTATTATCTACATCTCAGGGCTACCTTAACATTAAGGCCGTATAGCTTATTATCTACATCTCAGGGCTACCTTAACATTAAGGCCGTATGTCTTATTATCTACATCTCAGGGATACCTTAACATTAAGGCCGTATAGCTTATTATCTACATCTCAGGGCTACCTTAACATTAAGGCCGTATAGCTTATTACCTACATCTCAGGGCTACCTTAACATTAAGGCCGTATGTTTTATTATCTACATCTCAGGGCTACCTTAACATTAAGGCCGTATAGCCTATTACCTACATCTCAGGGCTACCTTAACATTAAGGCCGTATGTCTTATTATCTACATCTCAGGGCTACCTTAACATTAAGGCCGTATAGCTTATTATCTACATCTCAGTGCTACCTTAACATTAAGGCCGTATGTCTTATTATCTACATCTCAGGGCTACCTTAACATTAAGGCCGTATAGCTTATTATCTACATCTCAGTGCTACCTTAACATTAAGGCCGTATGTCTTATTATCTACATCTCAGGGCTACCGTAACATTAAGGCCGTATAGCTTCTCAGGGCTACCGTAACATTAAGGCCGTATAGCTTATTATCTACATCTCAGGGCTACCTTAACATTAAGGCCGTATAGCTTATTACCTACATCTCAGGGCTACCTTAACATTAAGGCCGTATGTCTTATTATCTACATCTCAGGGCTACCTTAACATTAAGGCCGTATGTCTTATTATCTACATCTCAGGGCTACCTTAACATTAAGGCCGTATGTCTTATTATCTACATCTCAGGGGTACCTTAACATTCATAGACGTGTCGACACTCATGTGGTATTTAATCGGTGGAATGACAATGCAGGTCAAGCGGTAGAAGCCATGCAGCCAAGACACTGAATAAGCCAATGATAGTGCAGGCAGGGACCGCTGGCATCCTGCCAATGACAGTACACCCACGGACCGTTGGCATCCTGCCAGTGACAGTACACCCACGGACCGTTGGCATCCTGCCAGTGACAGTACACCCACGGACCGTTGGCATCCTGCCAGTGTCAGTACACCCACCAAACGCTGGTGTCCTGCCAATGACAGTACACCCACGGGCCGTTGGCATCCTGCCAGTGACAGTACACCCATGGACCGTTGGCATCCTGCCAGTGGCAGTACACCCATGGACCGTTGGTGTCTTGCCACTGACAGGACACCCAAGTACCGTTGGCGTCTTGCCAGTGACAGTACACCCACGGACCGTTGACGTCCTGCCAGTGACAGTACACCCACGGACCGTTGGCATCCTGCCAGTGAGAGTAGACCCACGGACCGTTGGCATCCTGCCAGTGACAGTACACCCACGGACCGTTGGCATCCTGCCAGTGAGAGTAGACCCACGGACCGTTGACGTCCTGCCAGTGACAGTACACCCACTGACCGTTGACGTCCTGCCAGTGACAGTACACCCACGGACCGTTGACGTCCTGCCAGTGACAGTACACCCACGGACAGTTGGCATCCTGCCAGTGACAGTACACCCACGGACCGTTGACGTCCTGCCAGTGACAGTACACCCACTGACCGTTGACGTCCTGCCAGTGACAGTACACCCACGGACCGTTGGCATCCGTGTGCAAGAGTACGCTCGTCTACGTTTTATCCACTCAATGCTCGTGACATACTACTGAGGTCATATACGATGGTAGGTGTGTGACATAGTCAGTTCATTGTTGACACGGTAACATGTAACTAGGTATGCATTGTTAGATAGTTGGCACCGACTGATAATGAGCCATCCATGGACAGAGACAACACAGCCCCAGGGAACAGCATTGGCTTCCCGCAGAGCAACAGGTGCGTCGAATTTGAAGCCTCCTGTCTAAGCAAAAGCATGTCTCATGTGGAAAGAGTCCGAGATATTTGGGATTAGGGATTCTTGACGCTCCGGAAGTCCAAACAACTTTCGGGTTTTGGCCGGGTGCACAATTCTGCCGATTAATTTTAACTGGCTAAATGCTTTAGAGTATTCAAGCACAAAGTCATCGCATAAAAAGTATCCAAAGATGCAGTTATATACATACCGTTATCTTAACTGGTAGATAACTTGCGATAGCTTGATACGACACCTTGTGGTAGCATTATTTTACCTAAACAAGCCCATTTCAGATATAAGTGCGAATGCACATAATTTTCCAGCATACCAACATAGCTCCTCGATCATCAGTACTTGTGGATATCTATTTCAATTGTGAGCCTTTTTGTTTGATCCAGCATGTGACCATCAGCAATACTTCAACGTACATAGATAATGAGCAGCAAATATAGTTGTAAACAGCTCCATTGGGTGGGAAGGGTACGAAGGTAGCAAAAACACAATAACCATAAATCATATCAAAAGGCTCTCCACTGAGTTGTGCTAAAGGTCCCACAGAACCTGAGGTACTTAACTGAAATGCCATTTGGCACACGCACCATGCTATGAGTAAAGAATATTGCTGCTAATTTCACCGGAAAAACATGAGCAATACACAATTTAGAACAGAGCAAAACTACAAGCTGTGGAACAAAAACCTACAAGTCCTTATGGCAACTATGAAATATTTCCATCAATTCCATCTCCCTCGGAGTAAGCAATGCGTAGCAAGAAGCACTTCTCTCTCTGATGCACAGCCATATAATTTTATTTTCCACAGGTCTGACACGCTTCCATACCAATGATATCACATCATCACATTCGATATTTCACAGCACTGCAAAAGCAAATGGTTCTGTTTTAGCCTGCAAAGAAAGATTGAAAGCATTAATCACTGTATTAATTCGCCAGAGGGGAATGTGGGTGCAACTATGAAATATAACTCATGGTATCTTATAACATATTCGGTTCACAATGCGACCATGGTCACGAACATATTCATGATGCTGCATAGGGTTGCATGGCGTATATTCGCTGCACAATATGAAGTGATAAACAGCTATGCTAAATCTGATGAGAAAAAATCGATCAGGACGAGGCCAAATACCGAGTGTTCCAAATGTCTACCGTGAACGGTAGCGCAAATCATGTGAGCTGCCATGCTGTCAAAAACCCGCAATAAATACACAAACAAGTAAATACATCGAGCAATGCATTCATATTAATATGATAATGCATTTATTGCATAACTATATTTATGTTATTAATAAATACACGAACGCACTGCTCACATTAGTCCAAATAGTTTGATAATTTGCTCGGCATTCAAGCGTGGTATGCAAGCGATCAAGCGATACATGTGGATTAGTGCCGGTCTCGTTGAGCGGCGTGGGCTCTGTCTGACATGCAGTGGCTACAACATCGAGCCATGTTGCTGGACCATGGACATCCTGAAGCACCACTCTGAACCAATCCGTTCGAAGCCTTGACAGGACACAGGATAAATCACATTACTCCTGTTCACATGGAAAACTTCCCATGACTTTTGCAGCAATGTTTTCTGTTCTCTTCAACCAAAAATCAGTACGCTTACGGGCTTATAGCTGGGGTATAGCATACTCTAGCGCATTCCGGAGCTAGAACGTGCACCTCGTAAAAATATCCATGTTGAAAATAGCGTCTCGTGTTTGACAATTTCACATTCCGCCCACCTTGATGCATTCCATCAGCAGCACTGACTGTAACGCTGCATAGTTCAGCTCTTATTTGACACTCTCCCCACCTCTTGCTTGACACTCTCCTCACGCTCTTGTTTGACGCTTTCTCCACTCTCTTGTTTGACACTCTCCACTTCCAGCTGCTTCATTGTTCATGGGCCGAATGGTCACCGACCAGGGCAAACACCACAACAGCTGGCTGGAATGTCCACGACATGGCGGAAACAATACGGACAGCTGTCACGACAGGGGCTGACTCACGGCTCCGGAAGTGGCACTCATAGCAGCGGACAGGCGTACCTACCAATGACAGCCACTCTCGCGCCAGAGGGCAAGCACCCCATGTGATTTCGTACATCTCAACGGCAAGGTGAAGGTATTCAGCAGCATTCTCGTCATACAACGATTACCCTCACCGCAGGACGAACGTTTCCACAATAGTGCGAGTACTACCACCGTAGGACGAGCACTACCACCGCAGGACGAACGTTTCCACCATAGTGCGAGTACTACCGCCATAGGACGAGCACTACCACTGCAGGACAAACGTTTCCACTATAGTGAGAGTACGACCACCATAGGACGGGCACTACCACCGCAGGGCAAATGATTGCACAATAGTGCGAGTACTACCACGATAGGACGAGCACTACCACCGAAGGACGATCGCTCTCAACGTCTGATGAGCGCTTCCACCATGGAACAAACGCTCCCATCATAGGATGGACATTGAACACTCCACGTGAGGGAGACAATCCCACCACGACACAAGCTCTCCCATCATAGGATGAACATTGAGCACTCCATGTGAGGGAGACCATCCCACCACGACACAAGCTCTCCCATACTAGGATGAACATTTAACACTCCATGTGAGGGAGACCATCCCTGTGTTGTGGCTAGAAAATGGATAGAGTTGTGGCTTTCAGATAGACAGCAGAGAGTGATGCTAAATGGTACAAAGTCATCATGGTAAAATGTTCTTAGTGGAGTCCCCCAGGGGTCAGTACTGGGGCCACTGTTGTTCATTATATTTGTAAATAACATTGAAAGTGGCCTAAGCAGTAAGGTTTTGAAATTTGCGGATGATTTGAAGGTCTTTAGGGCAATAACAGGAAAGCGAGACTGAGCAGGTCTCGCTGCAGAAAGACTTAGACGAGCTTGTGAAGTGGTCCGAAAAATGGCAAATGAAATTTAACTTTGATAAGTGCAAAATCATGCAAGTAGGTACGCAGCATATGAAGGTTCCATACTTCATGGGTGGCCAAGTACTACCTGTGACTCAGCAGGAGAAGGTCTTAGGTGTTATTTTGAACACAAAATTGGGGGGCATCAGAACAGACCAAAAAAGCCAGGAAGAAGGCACTAAGAATGCTTCGGGAAATAAATAGGAATGTATCATACAAAGTGAGGAAGTCATCAAGAAGCTTTACTGTGCATATGTCAGGCCACATTTGGAATACTGTGTCCAAGCTTGGTCCCCTAGTTATGAAAATATTGTTGGTTTTTAGAGAGAGTACAAAAGAGGGCAACAAAATGGTTAATGGCATAAGCAGCCTGGCATATGAAGAAAGATTGAAGAAATTGAATATGTTTTCACTTAGATATAGAAGGCTGAGAATAGATCTCATCGGGGTCTTTAAATTTGTCCACGGTCAGGAACAGGGATATCTCAGGGAAATGTTTGAATTTAATAGAAATGATGCAATTAGAGGTCATCAATTCAAAATTAAAGTTAAACACAGCAGGACAAGGTTAAGACAGTCTTTCTTCACCAACAGGGTAGTAGAACATTGGAACCAGCTGCCAGAAACCATTGTCAGTAGCAGCACACTGAACATCTTTAAAAACAGCATAGACACTCATTATAAGAAAAGAGGGCTTGCTATTCGGTATTCCAGGGAGGGCTGATCGACGGATTTGGTGGGCAACTGGTTCAGTGTCCAGAGTGCAACCAAGAAGGGCCCTTGTGGCTCATAGTTGCACTGATCTTTTATGTCTTTATGTCTTTATGTCTTATGGATTTAAATCTGCGGAGACACGCCAGCAGCATTGTGATACTTTCCGGCCGTTTTATCAGATCTGAGTCGACGACGGCGATTAGCTGGAAGGTTTAGTCAAGCCAAGCCAAGTTTTAGCTAATTTATGATGCCAATTTCGCTTGTCGATGTAGCGCAAATTCATTTTTGCACAAGAAGACAATACATCTGACCAAGGCACCAATTGTCTCCACTCTGTCCCAAAACGTACAGATGGACGCATCTCCCTTTCCCACAATTCGTGATCACCGTGATAACCAACCATATATTTTAAATTCAATCTGGATGATGTCCCACATGAGGTCCCACAACACACAATTAGCATATTTGTATCGAAGACCAACTCAGTAATACCCATTGCAAGCATTATACAAATATGAGACGTTACAGACACAAGGCAATCATTTTTATTTGCGCAAAGGGGCTCCGAAATACTCAAAATGCGTCTGACAACA